>SNQJ01S0013292.1:15489-28568 GCA_010110895.2 Picea sitchensis | reverse complement strand
AGTTGAAACATGATTGGTACATACTTGGTACATGGTTGGATGCACTTGTTTATGGTATAGGTTGTTTATAGGTTATTTGGTACAAGTTGGTGCATGGTTGATTTACTTGTTTATGGTACAAGTTGATTATAGGTTGGGGTATATGTTGATGCATGGTTCAGATTTATTGGTACAGGTTTACAACAGTATATATTACAGTGATAGGTTGACATTGGTTCCATCATTCTACTTCTACTTCAGGGTGGCAGGACGGGGCAAGGACAAGTGGTTGTAGCCTCCTTCTGGTTGTAGCCAGAGAATTGGGGAGTTGGAGCTTCCATCAGGTTGTAGCCTAAGAAACTAGGGGGTTGGATCCTCCTTTCAGTTGCAGCTGGAAAACAAAGGAAGTTGGTGCTTCCAGTGAATGTAATTCCTTAAGACATATAAGAAAAATCATTCTGTGGTTTTCTCTCGATTTGGGTTTCCACGTAAAACAATGGTGTACTGTGTATGTGTATGTTTTTTCATTTGTTCATTGCTTATTTTCTCTGTAGTTATTGGATGATAATGCTTCATTGATATAACACTTGGATTATATGGTTAAAAAAAAGGATTACATTGCTCTATTACTGATTCACCCCCCCTCTCATTAATCCAATACACTCCTAGTCTTGAATGTAACGAAACTTAGGTAGCAGTTAGGTTTTGTTTTCGAGTAGACGAGTAGTCGGAGGGAACCCTACAAACCCTCTGAGATAAATACAGTTTTTGTATTCCCGAATGAGGCTGCTATAAGTTAGTAGGAGTTTGTTTTTATTTAGTTGTTGTTGAGTTTTGTTGTTGTTTATCATAGTTGTAGCCATTTATTTTTGAATGAATATAACAGAGGAAAATTGATCCAATGCATGATGTTTCTACTGTTTTCAACTCCTATTGTTGTTTTTATGAATGAATTTATTATAGTATCGAGTATATGAAACTGTGAAATGTTTGTATAAGCTTCAATTTTTTTCTCTTCGTTTAGTCCGTGAAAGGTGTGCACATAGTCTGCAAGGAGTGCGTTGACAGAGTTTGTCTCGACTCAGAAACTTAGAAGAGATAGCATGAAAAATATCTTTGCAAGGAGTGAAAAGTGACTGCTACAAGGTGTGCACAGTTGTCCGCAAGAACCTAACTCTTGCGTAAGAATCTGTTGCAAGGAGTGCACAGATCCAAAATTTAACTAAGTGTCGAAGTAACTCTTTAAGGATTTAAAGGAGCAGAAGGAGAGACAGCAGGAGAAATATTCAAAGGGATTAAAGTTTTGAAGGTTTCATGAGTCACCGATCAAGATCCATTAAGGAGGGAGAGGGATCATTCCAGACCGTTGGATCTGGGTAATGCTCACGAGCATTAAGTCTTTGCATGCATATAGAAGAAAAGATTCGTCGAAGTCCCGAAGAGGCCAGGGAACGTCCATCCTCCGTAGGGACAGGTGGTAAAATATCCCTAACTCTGGAGCAAAGTCACTTAAGAAGTTTGTGGATAAGGAAGAAGCAAAATCATCGAAGATCTGAAGGCCAAAGCAGATCTTGGCCATGTGTTGACAGATCTGAGATTTTGGGAAATTTCACTTTGGAGGAATCCAAACGCGGAGTTTGAAAAACTCCCGAAGTCTCGAAGGCCGAAGCTGATCGCAATCATCTGTCGTGGAGGACACGGGGAAAGAATATATTGTCTTCAGGTGAGAACACTATGGGTGAAGACGAGTGTGTAGAAGTTGATATCCCGAAGCCCAAATTGCCGAAGTGAATAGTAACCATCTTATTTAGAAGGAAACACGACATATATCTATGAACTCCGGGTGAAAAAAATATGGGAGAAGTTGTGTGTAAGAGATGGGACTCCGAGATCCTGAAGAGAAAAATTGAACCACAACCTTCGATCTGTGAGGGACACGCATTGACATGTCATTTTCTTCGGGTGAAAGCACTCCAGGAAAAGGCGAAGACAAAGGATTGGAATCTCCAAAGATGAATAACCGAAGTGGGTTGTGGTCGTCGATATGCGAGAGACATGCATCAATCGATCGTGAGCTTCGGGTGTAAGTGTTACGGAGAAAGTAAGGTTTGGCAGTTGAAAACTACGAAACCTGAATTGGCGAAGCAGATCACGATCATTGATTTGAAAGGGACACGCATCAACAGATCACAAATATCTAGGAGGGTGTGGTCCGTAGAGAAGGAAGGAAAGGTGACAGATATGAACCATTGATCGAGAGGCTCTGTCCGAGATTGCGAGACCAATGGTGATGCAGGATTGCGGGGACAAAAATTTCTCAGACTTTAAAAATTTGAGAGCGGGCAGGAATTGAAACCACTATATTGAAATAAGGACGCATGGTGATTGGTAGTTAATTGTGGGGCAAAAATAGGGTTGATCCCAAACCACTCTTGTCTATTCCTGCAATCGTCTATCTGTGCAAGGACATAGCCAGAGGTCACATACGGGAAAATGGATAATGAAAGAGGAGTTAGCGCCTGAACCCTGATAGTTCAGCAGCGTTAAAGGAGGGGTCACGGGTGCCATAGAACTTGAACCAAAGGACTAAAAGGGTCTGTGTTTAATTACAAGAGATACCATTGTGTTTTCAGAGAGCCGATTCGGCTCTGAGAGTCAAATATCCTTGATCGGGAGGTTGAGTAGCCCCGAGGAGAGAAGGGGGGTCTGCATCAAGGTAGAAGAAAGGTACCAAGACCATTATTTCTACCATTTCTTGAGGAGAATCCTACAAGAGCATGGGAATAGTAGGGGGAAGATGAAATGAAATCCTACTTTAGGGAGTATTAATTGTTGGAAGAAGGATATTAGGAATCCATGGCTTACAATGACTACTTCAAACTCATGATGAGGAACAAACTCAGTGCAATACAAAATCAACATAATTTTGATCTTCGATGCCAATTGGTGAAGATGACTATCCCATCTTTTGATGGATTTGACAGGTGTAAATCCTGAGAATGGGTACATAAGATGGACACTTATTTCCAACTTAAGACAATGACAGAAGCATAGGAAATTGAGTTTTCCACTCTACACTTGGATGGAGAGGCTCATGAATGTCTGTACCATGGGTTATTAACATTGGGGCATTCCAACATCACATCATATGAGGATTTCACCTAGAATCTGATGGAAAGGTTCTATAGGAAGGACCTTGAGGTCCACTTTAAGGAGTTGGCATAGCTGAGGTAGATAGGTACACCAGAGGCATATTTCACAAAGTTCCAGTGGATGGAAGTCATGGTGACTGATGTTTCCGAGTAGAGAATGGTGATGATTTTCATGGAGGGCTTGGATGAACCCTTAAGAGGTTGGGTGAAGGATTTCAGGACAAACACACTGCAAGAAGATATGATGAATACCTAAGATATGGAAAACACATTCCTCAAGAAGACATTTGAAAACAAATTTATCCCACAAAAGGGTTAGATGTCAAAACCTCCCCAACAGACATGGATAGGGAAGGACAGGTTGGATGACGAAACTTAGAGAGAGATAAGGAGGAAAAAGATTTGCTATAGTTGAAAAGAGTCATGCGAACTTGGTCATTGATGTATGGTAAAATGTAAACTCCATTATATTGAGGTGGTTTCGGATGAGGAGGATGACATTGATGATGAGGGAATTGGACAAAATAGTGGTGAGCCATCACACCTTGATGCCACAGAGAAGGCACATTGCAAGATAAATCCAAGGGAGTGACCATCCACAACTTCATTGATGTTTCACTTGTCAGTAGGATACAAATCCCCATGGAGTAATTTGAGGGATTCAATGTGATATTAGTAGATGGGTACAACACGGCATTTACTCAAAGGATCAAGGGATTGGAAGTAACATTAGGAAACTATAAATTGATCAATGAATTTTGTGTTGTATATTTAGCAGACACTCATGTGGTTCTAAGATTCCAATGGTTGTACTCATTAGGAGATATCCGCATGAATTATTGGGACATGAGGATGGATTTCCATGACAAGGGTAGATAGAGAGTCATCCTAAGAGGTATTTCAAGAGGTGCCCCCAGGATTGCATCTAACCAATGCATGTAGGCCCTTTTTAGACATAGGGACATGGCCTGCACAATAGATTTCTTGATCACAATAGAGAATCCATCACAGGATCATCAACATTACCATGCAGATATCCAAGAATTTCTTGGAAAACATGAAAGAATGTTTGAACCATTACCAGTAGAGAGACTACTTGATAGAGGATTTGAGCATGTCATTGAGCTAGAAGAGGGATCAAGTCTCGTGATCACCACACCCTACATGCATCCAAAGAGGTTTAAGGATGAAATAGACAAGGCCATTAAGGGGTTGTTGGAGATGGGACATATCAGGCCTAGTTGAAATCCCTTCACTTCTTCAGTTTTACTAGTGAAGAAGAATCATGGAACTATGATGATGTGCATAGACTACAGGGCACTGAACAAGAAGACCATAAAAAAATGATACCAAATACCCAGGATTAATGAGATGATAGATGAGCTGCATGGGGAAGTGTACTTCTGAAAGGTTGATCTGTGATTAGGAAAACACCAGATTCGGGTCAGAGAAGAGGATATCCATAAAAAAATATTCATGTGTTAGTATGGGCACTATGAGCTTCTAGTCATGCCCTTGAGGTTGATTAATGCACCAACTACCTTCCAGTTGTGCATGAACCATATCTTCAACAAACAATTGAGGAAATTCTTATTGGTGTTCTTTGATGATCTTATAATCTACAACATAACATGGGAGGAAAAGTGTGACTTTCGGTTGACAAATATACTCTATCCGGTGCACATGCTTGGTGTTGAGGGAGTAAAGGTACATAAAGAGAATATATAGACAATATTAGATTGGCCCACCCATATATCACTCATAGATCTGCAAGGATTCTTCGAGATATGCAATTATTATAGGTACTTTGTGAAATTATTTTCACAATTGGCTACACCATTAATTGAACTATTGACGATTGAATCCATCAGGATCGAAACAACAACCTCACGAGGATATGAATCCTCATGTTTTTTTAAAGAGGTGGTACTCCTCTTTGTATTATGATATTCTTCATGATTTCAAATCCAGAATAATATGGGACCATATCACATAATATAGTCCAATCTTTAATGCTCAAGAAAAATCAAAATGCTGAAAAGTAAAAGTATATTATAAAAGAGAATTCCTAAGAAGTGGACCAGGAATCTCAAACATCAGACATTACAAAAAATAAAAATGTCCTCACATCCATCATAGCAGAAATAAAGATTTTTATCACATTCAAAATAAAGATTTTGATCACATTCAAAATAAAAAGAAGATGGCCCATTTGCATGAGAGAAATTTTAAAGAGTAATACTTATATAGCTCAAAAGAATATTATGATAGATCAATTTCAAATAGTTTATACTCAAAAATCGGAGTTATAAAATACAGTCAAAATTGATCCCAAATTAGTTCTCTAGGATTTCTCAAAAACAATAATTTCTGTTACAGTGCATGAAATTCAAGCATTTTTCCAATCGACTGGGATTGTTGCTGTCGCAGACCATAAAGAAAACATGTACAAGAAAATATGAAGTAGAAATAGGAGAATGGGTAGATCTCGAACAATAGGATCTGGAAAGAAGACAAAGAGGAAGTTTATCAAGATTCAATTATACTTTTCTAGTTAAATATTAAGAGTAACTAGATGAAAAACTAATAAGGGAAGAAATATGTGATCAACATAGACTTACTATGATGTAATCTCTCTCTTTTATTTGCTTGTTGTTGTGTCTTTTGTATTCTTGTTTGTGGAAGTTAGAGGTCCAATTGTAACTACTTCTATTGATATCTTAGAAATATTGGCAATAGACTTGTTTAACCATTTTTTAATATAGTCCTTTAATGGGGCAATGGCCACTTCTTGTTTCACTTTAATATTAAACAACTCATGCTCGACTTCTCTATATTCAATAGATAGATGTTGCAAAGTAGTTTCAATCTCTTCATTTTTATTGGTATACTCAACAAGACAACTTTCGATATCATCATGTGTGAACTCAACCATAGTGTTAAACATTTCAATTGATACTTTCTTCAGTCCTTCAATTTGTTCCTCAAATTGATATCGAGTCATAAGCATTGAATTTGAAATGAATTTCGGGTCTGAGACTTCAATGGTGGTGCCAACAATATCCAAGCCAATAATATTTGAATATGGTTTCGTTCTCTTTCGTGACACATCATCTAATTGCGATAACAATCCCTTTAAAACATTAATTCTTTCAATCCAAAAGGCCTTTAATTGTTTGATACTTCTCTTGGAGGGTAGATCTTCTTGTTTTCTCATTTGGTCCATCATTGCTAAGACCTTTTCTGCAAACATTTCTACTCCATCAACATAAAAACCTTCATCATTTTTTAGATTTGCACCCAAATATTCCTTAGTGTTATGCACTTTTAGGTTTAGAGAGGAATTTTTTTTTTCCATATCTCATAACTCTAAAATCAATGACATCCTTTTCTTTATATTTTCTTCGACAAAATGTTGAGTGGCAATAATCAAATTTGAAATTCCTTTAACTCTTGAACTTGATCCTGCAGTTTCTTGAAAACTCTTGTCAGGCCAAATCATGGAAACTAGGGTAGCCATAATGGGTGGAGGCATAAGATTGTTTTCCTATTCCTTAACTCTTTCTTTTAGTCGAGCATTTTTTTCCTTCATATTAGCGATTGAAAAATCCAATGCATCCCCTGTGACCTTGTGAATGGAAAACTACTTTCATGGTAACATGTTCTGAGTATCAATGATAGACCATGTCTTTCCCCTCTTACTCTTTGAGGTCCTTTCAAAAATATTTTTTCTGAAAATCTTTATCAAATGAAGCATTCTAAACAACAAAAGTTTATTCATTATAAAAAATCTTGTCCTGGACGACAAGTGTAGAAATATGCGGTATATTTCCTATAGAAGGCTCTTCTTCATCTGGGAAGTTAATATTCTCAATATCCACATCCAAGTCCATGTCATCCAGTAACATATCAGGTTCAGGTGCATGTATTTCTCCTCCCCCTTACTGAGAATTATTTCTTTTCCTTTTGACCTTTAATTTGTGGGGATTTTCTAAATTTCCCTAAGGGGGGTTTTTCTCTTCGTCATCCCCTGAATTATTGCTCTGGGTTTTTCTTTGCTGGGTCTCTCTAGGATGAGGGTTTACCTTGGTTAGAACACTTTTTCCAGAAATAGTGGGAAATTGAGCACTCTTTTCATTGGAGGACTTGCCTCTCTCCTTATGGGGTATTGTGGTACTTATGATAGTCTTTATATCACTAAGATTTTTGTCAACTTATTGAACATTAGGGTCATGAATATCACCCTCTTCTTCTACATATATAAGAGTGTTTATGAGTGAGGAGATAATCTTGACTAAAAATATATGATTGTAAAAAAGGTGATCAGGGTCAAACCCTTTGATCTCCTCTACATACCTCATTTTTAAATGGTTGAAATAGGAAGCATATTCGTCAATCTTGTCGTTTCCTCTTAGGATAATTTATCCAACCTTCCATGGTAGATGAATGAACTACTTTTTTATTTTCTCGTAAAATGTATGAAACCATAATTTGTACTATCTTGTGACTTCTATAATAAACAATTTTTCAGACACATAGTATGTAAGAAACATGCATTTTTCATGAGAAAAAAAACCTTTTCAGTTTAGAAAAGCCGAGGTTTCTAATGAGAGACGAGAAGTATCTTCTCCAAATAGTAACTTTTTAAACTCATACATGAAATTATTATACACTTCATAGAAATGGTGGCCAACCTTTTCCCTCCACAGAGATTGATACCACATGGTTACATGGTCCACCTTTGAGTTTACCCTTTTAGCAATTCTTAATCCTTTAAAAACATGACAGTAAGTGATGGTGAATACCAAATAAGATGGCATATAAAATTTCTTCTCAGTATTGAACTTTTTTAGCTACATAGTAACCTCATTTGAGATAATCCTCACCTAGTCAAATATTGTGTTCTTGTGAAAAATGAAAATCAATATATACAATGCCAACCCAAGAATAATTCCTATAGAATCTTGACTAGTAATTCAGGTGAATAACCAATCAATTTCCTTATATGGGTCTTTTAAATAACTAACATGAATATTGGATAGGTCTTCCGACATTGAGGCATGATCTTATAGACATTCTTGTATAAGTTCTATTCCATTATTTTTACTTTTCACAAAATTCCTGGCTTCTTCCCCTTTGTAGACTAGACTTGCATCCAACAATATCAACATATTCTTGAACATTGAAGGTGCCAATGGAAAAGGGGATTTTTTGTGTAATGGGATGGTTCTTATGTTCTAGACAAGTTTATCGACAGACCCGATGATGATATCTTTGCATTCAAAACCCTCTGGGACACAACCAACAAGAGATATCCATCATACCCAAACTTTATTGTTTTCTTTATCCAACAAGTTTGAATAATACCAATATGACTTGGACCAATGCTAGTTATTTTCTTGTATGGAAAATAGGTTCAAGGTATCCCCACATAAATGTTGTTTTCTCATGGTTTTCTTCGGAAAGTTGGTGAATTTGCTTGTAATACTACTTAGCACAGTAAAGTGATCCTTAATTTAGATTTATTTGGATGAAAGCATGAACTTGAAAAAAATGTGAATTTCCTCGATATAAACATCATTGATTAATGGCCTTTTAAGAAAAAAATTCAGTAGCTGAGTTTATAAGAATAACATTAAATGTGACTCCAGAAATGTGAAAGAATGGGACATGTCATGGCAGAGAGTCAGAGGGAGAGTTGGGAACGAAAATTCAAGTTCATGAGTCTGTGATAGAGAAAATAAACTAAGTGTTGGGGAAGAATGATATTATAAGAAAAGGAAACAAAAAACACTTCCACAAGTCTTCCAACCTGTGAATATGGAAAAAAATGAATAAGTAAGAAAGGGAAAGGATGTATGGGATATGAGGGGAAGAAACATTTATAGAGGGGAAATAAAGGTGATAAAGAAGAGGGAGGAAAATAAGGGAAGTGTAAGAATAAAATGGGTTTAACAACTAGCTCTAATTGTGGGATGATAACCCCTTGCGGGTTTTCAAGAATCCTAAATCTCATGAACAAATGTTTTATCCTTTGGGAAATGGAGTCGAAACAATGAGGATGTACAAAACAAAAATAAAAACTATGTACAAAGAAAGGAGAGTATATCAAGTGAAGAAACTTTTCAAATGTTTCATGTTGATAGGAAACATCAACATATTTCCCTTCATATCTTTTAGCATGTATGAGTTGAAACCAAGAATTTTCTCTATGAGGTAAGGCCCAATCCAGAGTGCTTCAAACTTCATATGCATTGACGATTTATATTTTTCTTTGTTCCATAGAAACACCAATTCTCCCTTTTCAAAATTATTAATTGTTGCACTTTGATCAGAATATTTTGAACATTTTGTTGCCTCTGTGATATTTTCTTCAAAGCCTCACTTATTTCTTCTTCTAATTTCAACAATTGATTCAATCTCTTCTGCAAAAGGGGAGTATATTCAGTGTCCTCTAGGTTGACTGCATAAGTCAAACCATTCAATTCAAGGCTAATTGGCATCTTCACTTCCTTTCCATAAACCTACATGTAAGGAGACATCCCATTGCTATCCTTTGATGTCATTCTGCTTTCCAATAAAGCGTCTGTCAACTTCAAGTTCCATTTTTTCTGATTTCGATCAATAGTCTTCTTCAAGATTTGAATCAATGTCTTATTTATAGACTTGGCAAGGCCATTTCCTTGTGGATAATAATTCGATGATTGTCGCATCACAATGCCATATTATCCGCAAAAAAATTTGAACTTTGATTCGATGAAAATTGAGCCATTGTCTGTAATAAATTTCTCTAGAACACCAAATCTCAACAATATATTATCTTTTAGGAATTTAATCAATTCATCAGAATTGACCTTTTCCAATGCTGTTGCTTCTTTCCATTTCATTAAATAGTATGTAGAAGTGAGAATATACATGTTCCCCATACTTGTTTTTGGGTTTATTGGCCCAATAAAATATAGTCCCCATTGTGTGAATGGTTTTTATACTAATATAGGTTGCAAAGGCATTGCATAACTCTTCATCTTTCCTGAGAATTTTTGACAGGGAAGGAATTTTCTCACCATCGCATATGAATCCTTGAAATTTGATGGCCAATAGTATTCAACTCTTATTATCTTATGTGTTTTAGCAATAGGTGAAAAATTTCCTCCACATATTCCTTCATGAAACTCTTGTATTAGTTTTTGGGCCTTCCTGTCATCTACACATCTCAAAAACATGCCATCATAATTTCTTCTAAACAATATTTCAGCAATCAACACATACTGACTTGACTTCATCTTTAAATCTCTTCGTTCCTTTGGAGTCATGCTGATGGGAAATTGACCATATTTTAAATAGAATACAATATCTTTTTTTGGCATTGTTGGTTATGTGTTTTCATTGATAGAAACATGAATCAGTCATGAAAACATTTATACAACATGAATCAATCATGAAAACATTTATACAACATGAATTAGTCATGAACAAATTTATACAGTTGGCATTAGTTTCAGGATGGCCAATAAGGTCTATCAATGTGTAATGAAGGGTCATTGAAGGAAAGAGAATGAAACATAGCAACAAGGCTAAAGTTCAAGACAAAAAGCATATGGTAAATTTCATCAATGTAATATTCGATCACTGTCAAGGATCTATTATATTTTTTACAGGTACATTTTCCAAAGCTTAGAAGAGATAATGATTTTGAAGTCGCGTAGGAGATCGGGTTTCAGAAAGATAATTTTTACAGGTGGAAAAATTTATAAAAATCAAGCAACTGGAGTCATTCATCCAGATTTCGGATGTAAATATGATGGTTGGATCACAGAGGAAACTTGGGTAAAGAAGGAGATAATCATGGTCATATGATTGAATATTCTGGAGTGACTTAAATCATCATATCATGTAGGAGGAACAATGGTCAAATTCAGAGCTGAATACTTCGGAAAAAAATTACCCAAAGGAAAATTATTTTAGCCGAAGACAAAGTCTCGAAGTAGACATAATTCTTCCGATCTCAAAAAAAATTCGGGAGTAATATTGATCGTCCGATCAAAATAAATTGGAAGGATAGGATAATCAAGGCCAAGGCACAAAGTCCTTGATTAAAATCATTAGATATCATCAAGAAAGATCTCATCCATTGGATTAAAGCTGAGTAGAATTAGTCAACCTCGGCGCTAACCACTTCAGTAAAAAGTAGTTCAAATTGAAACAGAATCCCTGAAGCCCGAATTCATGAAGAAACGTCAGTCGTCTAATCTAAGGAACACTTTAGGAAATATCTCGACCATTGGATTGAGTAAAGAGGAAGTATAGGATAAGCAAGGAAAACGGCCCGAGATCCCGAATAGTCGAATTATCGAAAACCATTGGATCATGTTAAGATTATTGGGTTAAATAAGGATTGTTAGATGACGTCAAGTTACTCGAGGTTTAGTTTTCAGGGAATCTCACCCAAGGAGAATCATGAAGTGGGAGAAAGTGAATAAATCAAAGTCTCGAAGGACGAAATGAATATGGACCATCCAAGTTGAAGGATTTCCTAAGAACTAAAGGTCGTTTGATCAACCATGATAGCAGGACCATGCCAGTAGGACATGTGGTGCAATTATATGGTGAAAAGTGTCAAGGTCTAGTTGGCACTTTAGGTATATGAAAGTCATGAATATAGGTGACACATGGCAGCCACTGAGTCAGTTCCACGTCAACAGTGACATCACAAACCATGTCACTTTGGGATTAATAACTTCGGGGATATCCAAGCCTTTGTTATCAGCTAATCATCGAAGGCCGAAACCACGAAGTAACGTTAACCGCTGATCTAATTCGGGTGAATTCTCGACCGTTGATCAAGTACAATGGAAGGATAGAGTAACTGTAAATATTGAAGCAACACTAACTGTTGATCTACTTTGGGAGCATTCGCAACCGTTGATCAATCATAGTGGAAGGATAGCGTAAGCATAGGTGTTAACCGACAACAAGCAGTCATCACCACTTTATGACTTATTCGATAGGTAGTCACTCTAGAGGGATTGGACTATCTCAGAGTTTGAATATCTCGGAGTCTCGAATATCTAGAGTTCTAGAGTAAATAACAAACATCCATCTCAACATCCAATTAAAACATGACCGTTGATTTTGATAAGTGATTAAGCACATGTTTGGCTTAACACCTAGCCACCATCCGTGGTCATGTAGAAGTCCTAGAGTGAACCAAAATCATCCACTCAACTTCATATTAAGTCATGAACGTCGATTTGTTTGAAGCCTATGGATAAGCCAGGATCATCCATCCAACAAAATATTAATATTGACCATTTGATCTACTAGTGAATACAGTATACACATTTCATAGAAATATACTCCGAGAGGATTGAATGACTATAAAATATCGATGTCTTGAAGGACTAAGCACTGGAGAGCCTAGTTCTAACACCGCTCATGTGATAAGGTACAAAAGCTATAGGGGATAGAATTAATAAGCCCTCAGATGCTTGAATACAATCCCACATTGAAGAATAGGTGTAGAATAAGAAAACGCTAGGAACAAACGCTTAAATGGATAGGCATGTGGTTTTGAGATCACAATCATTTGAAAACTGGGTTGAAAGAAGTGCCTCATACAGATTTCATTTATGTAAACAAATCAAGGTTGGTAGAGTAATTCGATAGAGAATTAACACCATAACAATACAGAGAATCGTTAAAATCTTGAATATGATCTGTTGGCAAATGGAGGACACAACATAAACATGGGAACAATATAATGAGTCGATCCATATATGTGATCAACTCGTGAGGAAAAATGAACCAATACACAGTCATGATTAAAAGAGAGTTAAATCATGAGCATTATGAATAAAGAATAAAAAGATAAAATGATATTATTTAAAGTTTAATATTATCATTTAAATGAAAAGGTGTAATGGTTCAATATCAAAAGATGCAATGTTT
>SNQJ01S0013292.1:0-15479 GCA_010110895.2 Picea sitchensis | reverse complement strand
CGAGCTATGTAGATCGAGAATTGGATTTGTTCAACCGGTGGGTGACGGAAAAAATAAACAGCTCAAACAAAATCCAAGAACGGTGTCGCAATTATAGAATTTGTGTCGCAAAGTCTCTTAAAGTCACGTATATATAGATAAAATAGTCAACTAGCCGTTAACATTGACCAATGAGATAGACAAAATGTTCATCGCTATTTCCACGATAGTTTGTCGCTATAGCGATGAAAATCTCGACTAAGTTAAATTAAGATTTTCGTCGATATTGCGACGAACGTACATGGCAATAGCGACAAAAATCCCGCCCTCTTTAAAAAAATATGAAACTAGTGGAAGCATGGAAAATTTTCATGGAATAATCTACCCATATGTAGTAGTGAAAGATTATTGGCTTGGATATTTTTGGCACCACCATTGAAGTCTCAGACCCAAACTTCATTTCAAATTCAATGCTTATGACTCAAAAACAATGTGAGGAACAAATTGAAGGATTGAAGAAAGCATCAGCTGAAAATTTCAACACTATGGTTGAGTTCACACGTGATGATATCAATAGTTGGCTTGTTGAGTATACCAATAAAAATGAAGAGATTGAAAATACTTTGCAAAATCTATCTATTGACTATAGAGAATTCGAGCACAAGTTGTCTAATATTAAAGTGAAATAAGAAGTGATTGTTTTCCCATTAAGGGACTATGTTCAAAAATTGTTAAACAAATCTATTGCCAAAATTTCTGAAATATCAACATAAGCAGTTGCAACTGGCCCTCTAACTGCCACAAACAAGAATACAAAAGATGCAGCAACAAGCAAGTAAAAGAGAGAGATTTCATCATAGTAATTATATAGTGATCACATATTTCTTCCCTTATCACTTTTTCATCCAATTATTCTTCTTCTTTTACTAGAAAAGTATAGTTAAATCGTGATAAACTTCCTCTTTGTATTCTTTCCACATCCTATTATTTGAGATCCACCCACGCTCCTCTTTCGACTTCATATTTTCTTGTAAATGTTTGTTTTATGGTCTGAGGGATCCCCAATCCCAATACATTGGAAAAACACTTGAATTTCATGCAATGTAACAGACATTATTATTTTTGAGAAATCCCAAAGAATTAATTTAGGATCAATTTTTGTTGTATTTTATAACTCTGAGTTTTGAGTATAAAGTATTTGAAATTGATCTATCATAATATTCTTTTGAGCTCCACAAGTATTACTCTTTAAAATTTCTCTCAAGCAAATGGACCATCTTATTTTTATTTTGAATATGATTAGAATATTTATTTCTGGTATGATGGATGTGAGGACATTTTTATTTTGTGTAATATGTGATATTTGAGATTCCTTGTCCACTTATTAGGAATTATCTTTTATAAATATAATTTTTCTTTTCATCATTTCGATCTTTATTGAGCATTAAAGATTGGACTATATTATGTGACATGGTCCCATATTATTATTGATATGAAATTGCGAAGAATATCATAAGACAAAGAGGAGTACCACCTCTTTAAAAATGAAGGAGGATTCATATCCTCGTGAGGTTATCGTTTCGTTCTTGATGGATTCAAGAATCAAAATTTTTTGCAACTATATTGGGGAACAAACTTGAAGATTTAAATTTGGTTTTAGACCATAAAATTACATGAATTTTCCTCAAGCTAACTAGCCCCAGTTAGAAATTGTATTGAACAACCAACGAAGTATTCTACAATAGTTATACAATCTTTCAATAACAACAATTGGAACTAGAGAATAACTAGAAAGATCTTGGGAAACACTAGTTCAAGAAGAAGAAAGAGAAATTATCCAAAGACAAAGAAGATATGAAAGGAAAGACCAAACAAACAAAATCTAGGCTCAAAGAGCACAAGATAAAGGTGGGAATTGAAGTTGGACAAATATAGAGGAACAAACACTAGAAGTAAGAGCAAGCAGTTGCGCACCTCAGAAATTGAAAAGAATTGTCTTGAAGATAAGGAGAAACTTCAAGGGATGGATGATAGAGAATATCGAAGATAAGAAAGACATGAAGAAATATAGTAAGAAAGGAAAGAGGAAAGGAGACATGAAGAAATATGAGAATGAAGGTATAGAAACCTAATAAGGGTAAGAGACTCCCCCATTGACCTTCGAGGAGAACAACATGAGCTCCATGTTCTTCCTAAAGGAAATTTGAAGAAATTTTCCGATGATGGAATGATTGATGCTAAAAGACATGTTGATTTGTTTTTAGATGTTTTTTATTTCCATATTATCAAACATCATTATGTTATGGTAAGGTTGTTTCTACAAACTTTGTCAGGCCAATCTTATGAATGGTACACAACATTGCCCACAATATAAATAATCTCATTTGATGATATTGAAATGAGGTTCTTAAACATGTTTTCTCCTCCAGTCGCCTATCATGCTCTTCTTACCAATTTCACCCAAATATGTCCAAATAAAAATGAGAGGATAAGAGATTTCAATTTCATATTCAATAAAATGTTGAATAAAATCCTTGAAGAAAAGAGGCCTAATGATCCAGTAATACTTGGTTGCTACAAAAATTCCATGTCGTCCAATGTGAAGTTTGCTATTAGAGCTTCTCAAATTGAGACTTTAGATGAAGAAATGATCAAATATACTTATATGGAGGAAATCATGATTGAAACATGCGCTAACCCTGACATTATCCTTGGAATAGTGCAAAGGCAGATGGATAGTTTGAATATTGTTGATAAAGGAGCATCTAGTTTGAATAAGAATGAGGAGAAAAAACCACGACATGGTGAAAATCAAGCATACAATGGAGGATTCTTTAAAGGAACTATCTTGGATGTGAAAACAGATCCTGTTGCAGATTAGGAGATGAAGAAAAGAATGGATATTGCATAGATGAACAAAACCATGAGAAAAATGCAGAATGAAATAACAAGGCTAAGAAGGAATGATAATTACATGAATAATATGAGGATGTCAGTTCCAGAACAAAGAAGGAACCCTGCCCAAGAAAAAATAACGAGGCTTGAAAATGTCGACAACCAAAAAATATAGAGGGTACCCAGACCACCAACTCTGAACACAGTAATACTTGATCAGCCATACAATGAGAAAATGGTTGAAACAGAAAATGCTTATATATCGGAAGAAATTTTTGAATCTGTACAAACAGATGGACGTGAGACATCCATGTATATATTTTAAGAAGATGAAAATGATCCTATCTCACAAGAAAATGTTGTCCAAACATGAGAACTTGTAAATAAGTCCAAGAATAAAGAGAATCCTGAAAAAGAAAAAGAAAAGGATAATGAGAAAGATAAGGAGAAAAAGAGTGATAGAAGTAAAAAATGAAGAACAGAAGTTAAAAGGAAACAAAATACTCCCAACCCCTTTCAAATGATATACAATATTCTTGACGATTTAATAAAGTTAAGAATTACTTTGCCTTTAATAGAAGTAGTAAAAATTCCTCAATAGAGGGAAAACATCATAAACTGTTAGATGATCCAGCTGGAATGAACCAGTTATTGCAAACATGAAGCAGCGTCAAAATACATCAGTGGTTAAATTAAGTTGCAAAGTTCCAACTTTCTACATTTCAATAGGGAATCATGATGTTGTGCTCCATAACTGTATGGTAGATTCTGGTGTGATAAACAAAATCATGCCTTTGGTGGTGATGGAGACACTTGGCATGAGCTGCAACAAGTACTTTTAAATAGGCAAGAGCATATATGCATTTAATTCCATGAAGGTACCATCCTATGGAGAAATTAATGAATATTATGCCCGTATTACCACCACTCCCCATATCATTATAGTTTTCACTATTGTGGTGGTCGATCTTCCTCTAGAATATGGAGCTGTCCTTAGAAGAGACTGGTCTTCCATGATTGGTGGCTATATAATGAATTATGGAAGTTGTATGATGTTACTCGTGGACCCAGGAGACCGTTTTATTTCAAAAAGAAGGATAATGAATTGATGGAAGATTATATAGATGTTGGTATTGGGAATTATTCCATCATGGATATGGGAAAAACTAAGAACATAAAGAGGGAAGATAATTACGTTTTTGGGTATTGGAGAATGTTGTTGTATGGAGCTTGTTCAAGCTAAGGGAGTGGAGTTGGGATCGTACTCAAAATACCTGAGAAGGTCGTATACCCACATGCCATCAGACTTGAGTTCCCTTGTACAAATAATGAAGCAGAGTCTGAAGCCCTAATTCAGGGGATGATTCTGGCACTAGAGATGAATATTGAACATTTGATTGTGACCTTGGACTCAGAGTTGGTTATAAATGAGATCACTCAGAAGTATAATATTAAAAAGAAAAGGCTCAAGATTTATTTCAAAAGAGTGAATTAATAAACGAAGTCATTTAGTTCCTTCAATATATATTTTATTCCAAGGGATAAAAATAAAAAAGCAGATTCTTTAGCATTGGTTGCTTCATTGTCAAATCCAGATGACATCAAAAGTGAGACATATTTTCAAGTGAAAAGATTTTTTCGACCCTCAATGCCAGATAATCAAGACTATCTCCAAGTGTTTGATAATGATGAAGACTTAAAATATTTTTTGGTAAATGAAAATGATGTTGAAGATAATAATATTTCTCATGTTCCAGAGAATTGTGTTCATTCTGAGTCTCTTTTCACAAGAGATGATCATACAAAAAGTCTCAAGGAATAAGTATCATTATGGAAAGTACAAGAAACGAAGATAGTCAAAATTGGAGATTATAGTTCCCTAAAGTATGTAAATATGGGAGTTGATTGTACATCTGAAGAACTTGACCAATATATCTCCCTTTTCAAATAATATTTTTATTTATTTTTCTTAGAGTTACGATGATCTAAAATCCTATGATAAATCGTTATTTCATCATATTATTCCATTAAGAGAAGGAGAAAATCCCTTTAAGTAGAATAAAAATTATGAATCCTAAGTTGAAACCATTGGTGAAGATAGAAATGGATAAATTGAGGAAAGTTGGAATCATATACCCCATTAGACACTCTGACTGGCTCTCAAACCCAGTGGTTGTGAGGAAAAACACCGGGGAAATTTGGATGTGTGTGGATTTTAGAGGTATAAATAAAGCAAGCATAAAAGACAATTATGCTCTACCTAACAAGGAATTCCTTCTTCAACAAGTTATCGGGTTTGCGTGTATGTCCATGTTAGATGGATTTTTTGGATACAATCAAGTTTTAGTTGTAGAAGAAGATAGGACTAAGACAACTTGTATAACACCTTGGGAGACATATGCGTACACTCAGATGCCATTTGGTTTGAAAAATCTTGGAGCTAATTTCCAAAGGGATATGGACCACGCATTTGAAGGCTTGATAGGAATATTTATGGTGGATTACCAGGATGATATAATGGTCCACTCAAAGACAAGAAAAGAACATATTCGTCCTCTAAGGAAAGTGTTTGAAAGATGTAGATTGTATGGGGCTTCTCTGAATCTGAAGAAATGTTTATTTGTTGTAGATGAAGGGAATTTGTTGGGGAATAACATCTCTAAAGAAGGAATTTATATTGATCCAGAGAGGGTCAGGGCTATCAATGAACTCAATCCTCCATCTTCTAAGAAAGGAGTGCAACCATTTTTCGGAAAGATAAATTTTGTGCAAAGGTTTGTTCATGATTATGTGAGCATAGTAAAATCAATTAATCTATTATTAAAGAGAGACCAAATATTTGAATGGGATTTAGACACACAGGAGGCCTTTAATAACATTAAAAGAATATACTACAACACTGGTTCTCATCACTCCATATTTTTAAAGATACTTTAACATGTATTCTTTATCTACAGAAAGCATCATGGAATCAGTCCTTACTCAAGGAAATTGTAAAGGTGAAGAGTTACCAATGAGATTTATGAGTAAGAACCTCCATGACTACGAATTAATATACTTAGATTTGGATAAGAAAGCCTTGTATCTTGTGAAATAAGTAGCACATTTTCAGATGTATATTTTAAATTATCATGTCATAGCATACGTTCCATCCTCTCTAGTAAAGATGCTTTTGAACCAAAAATTAAGAGAAGGGAAATGGGTGAATTGGCTGGAAAAATACCAGGAGCATGACATTGAAATCAAGCCTTTCAAAGAAGTCAAAGAGAAAGGATTGTGTAAACTCATTGTGGATAGTGATTCCCTGAATGGAGTGATTTCAATTTCAATTGGAAATCCTACATTTGGCTCGAAGTGGTACAAAGATGTTGAAATGTACACTTGACACTGAGAGGTGGGGTGAATCAGTGTCTAGAAATTTTGGCTACTTTTCACACTTTCATAGATTAACTGAATTAATTGAATAAGATATGCAGTTTAATTAATTATTCATAAACATATAAAACAAAAACTGTATGAAGTAGATATAATATCTTTCTTTTATTTATTTAACTTGTATAAATACATATAAAATCAATCCTTTAATATATTTGATTTCAAATGAATATGAGATATCCAACTCTCTGATACATGACCTAGCTTGTAGTTCTCATATCCAACTGAGAAATGAGGAATCCAACCGTCATAACAAGTCCCATCTTGTTGATCTCAAATCCAAATCAGATGTGAGGAATCCAACCCTCATAAAAAGACTCAAATTGTAAACATGCACCAACCTGATAGAATGAACTTCCATTCAATCCATTATATATACATATTTATTTAATACACCAAGATATACTCTTCTCACCATTCTTTCCTTTTTATATAGTCTTCCAACTTGTGTAAATTTCAAACATTGCATCTTTTGATATTGAACCATTACACCTTTTCATTTAAATGATAATATTAAACTTTAAATAATATCATTTTATCTTTTTATTCTTTATTCATAATGCTCATGATTTAACTCTCTTTTAATCATGACTGTGTATTGGTTCATTTTTCCTCACGAGTTGATCACATATATGGATCGACTCATTATATTGTTCCCATGTTTATGTTGTGTCCTCCATTTGCCAACAGATCATATTCAAGATTTTAACGATTCTCTGTATTGTTATGGTGTTAATTCTCTATCGAATTACTCTACCAACCTTGATTTGTTTACATAAATGAAATCTGTATGAGGCACTTCTTTCAACCCAGTTTTCAAATGATTGTGATCTCAAAACCACATGCCTATCCATTTAAGCGTTTGTTCCTAGCGTTTTCTTATTCTACACCTATTCTTCAATGTGGGATTGTATTCAAGCATCTGAGGGCTTATTAATTCTATCCCCTATAGCTTTTGTACCTTATCACATGAGCGGTGTTAGAACTAGGCTCTCCAGTGCTTAGTCCTTCAAGACATCGATATTTTATAGTCATTCAATCCTCTCGGAGTATATTTCTATGAAATGTGTATACTGTATTCACTAGTAGATCAAATGGTCAATATTAATATTTTGTTGGATGGATGATCCTGGCTTATCCATAGGCTTCAAACAAATCGACGTTCATGACTTAATATGAAGTTGAGTGGATGATTTTGGTTCACTCTAGGACTTCTACATGACCACGGATGGTGGCTAGGTGTTAAGCCAAACATGTGCTTAATCACTTATCAAAATCAACGGTCATGTTTTAATTGGATGTTGAGATGGATGTTTGTTATTTACTCTAGAACTCTAGATATTCGAGACTCCGAGATATTCAAACTCTGAGATAGTCCAATCCCTCTAGAGTGACTACCTATCGAATAAGTCATAAAGTGGTGATGACTGCTTGTTGTCGGTTAACACCTATGCTTACGCTATCCTTCCACTATGATTGATCAACGGTTGCGAATGCTCCCAAAGTAGATCAACAGTTAGTGTTGCTTCAATATTTACAGTTACTCTATCCTTCCATTGTACTTGATCAACGGTCGAGAATTCACCCGAATTAGATCAGCGGTTAACGTTACTTCGTGGTTTCGGCCTTCGATGATTAGCTGATAACAAAGGCTTGGATATCCCCGAAGTTATTAATCCCAAAGTGACATGGTTTGTGATGTCACTGTTGACGTGGAACTGACTCAGTGGCTGCCATGTGTCACCTATATTCATGACTTTCATATACCTAAAGTGCCAACTAGACCTTGACACTTTTCACCATATAATTGCACCACATGTCCTACTGGCATGGTCCTGCTATCATGGTTGATCAAACGACCTTTAGTTCTTAGGAAATCCTTCAACTTGGATGGTCCATATTCATTTCGTCCTTCGAGACTTTGATTTATTCACTTTCTCCCACTTCATGATTCTCCTTGGGTGAGATTCCCTGAAAACTAAACCTCGAGTAACTTGACGTCATCTAACAATCCTTATTTAACCCAATAATCTTAACATGATCCAATGGTTTTCGATAATTCGACTATTCGGGATCTCGGGCCGTTTTCCTTGCTTATCCTATACTTCCTCTTTACTCAATCCAATGGTCGAGATATTTCCTAAAGTGTTCCTTAGATTAGACGACTGACGTTTCTTCATGAATTCGGGCTTCAGGGATTCTGTTTCAATTTGAACTACTTTTTACTGAAGTGGTTAGCGCCGAGGTTGACTAATTCTACTCAGCTTTAATCCAATGGATGAGATCTTTCTTGATGATATCTAATGATTTTAATCAAGGACTTTGTGCCTTGGCCTTGATTATCCTATCCTTCCAATTTATTTTGATCGGACGATCAATATTACTCCCGAATTTTTTTTGAGATCGGAAGAATTATGTCTACTTCGAGACTTTGTCTTCGGCTAAAATAATTTTCCTTTGGGTAATTTTTTTCCGAAGTATTCAGCTCTGAATTTGACCATTGTTCCTCCTACATGATATGATGATTTAAGTCACTCCAGAATATTCAATCATATGACCATGATTATCTCCTTCTTTACCCAAGTTTCCTCTGTGATCCAACCATCATATTTACATCCGAAATCTGGATGAATGACTCCAGTTGCTTGATTTTTATAAATTTTTCCACCTGTAAAAATTATCTTTCTGAAACCCGATCTCCTACGCGACTTCAAAATCATTATCTCTTCTAAGCTTTGGAAAATGTACCTGTAAAAAATATAATAGATCCTTGACAGTGATCGAATATTACATTGATGAAATTTACCATATGCTTTTTGTCTTGAACTTTAGCCTTGTTGCTATGTTTCATTCTCTTTCCTTCAATGACCCTTCATTACACATTGATAGACCTTATTGGCCATCCTGAAACTAATGCCAACTGTATAAATTTGTTCATGACTAATTCATGTTGTATAAATGTTTTCATGATTGATTCATGTTGTATAAATGTTTTCATGACTGATTCATGTTTCTATCAATGAAAACACATAACCAACAATGCCAAAAAAAGATATTGTATTCTATTTAAAATATGGTCAATTTCCCATCAGCATGACTCCAAAGGAACGAAGAGATTTAAAGATGAAGTCAAGTCAGTATGTGTTGATTGCTGAAATATTGTTTAGAAGAAATTATGATGGCATGTTTTTGAGATGTGTAGATGACAGGAAGGCCCAAAAACTAATACAAGAGTTTCATGAAGGAATATGTGGAGGAAATTTTTCACCTATTGCTAAAACACATAAGATAATAAGAGTTGAATACTATTGGCCATCAAATTTCAAGGATTCATATGCGATGGTGAGAAAATTCCTTCCCTGTCAAAAATTCTCAGGAAAGATGAAGAGTTATGCAATGCCTTTGCAACCTATATTAGTATAAAAACCATTCACACAATGGGGACTATATTTTATTGGGCCAATAAACCCAAAAACAAGTATGGGGAACATGTATATTCTCACTTCTACATACTATTTAATGAAATGGAAAGAAGCAACAGCATTGGAAAAGGTCAATTCTGATGAATTGATTAAATTCCTAAAAGATAATATATTGTTGAGATTTGGTGTTCTAGAGAAATTTATTACAGACAATGGCTCAATTTTCATCGAATCAAAGTTCAAATTTTTTTGCGGATAATATGGCATTGTGATGCGACAATCATCGAATTATTATCCACAAGGAAATGGCCTTGCCAAGTCTATAAATAAGACATTGATTCAAATCTTGAAGAAGACTATTGATCGAAATCAGAAAAAATGGAACTTGAAGTTGACAGACGCTTTATTGGAAAGCAGAATGACATCAAAGGATAGCAATGGGATGTCTCCTTACATGTAGGTTTATGGAAAGGAAGTGAAGATGCCAATTAGCCTTGAATTGAATGGTTTGACTTATGCAGTCAACCTAGAGGACACTGAATATACTCCCCTTTTGCAGAAGAGATTGAATCAATTGTTGAAATTAGAAGAAGAAATAAGTGAGGCTTTGAAGAAAATATCACAGAGGCAACAAAATGTTCAAAATATTCTGATCAAAGTGCAACAATTAATAATTTTGAAAAGGGAGAATTGGTGTTTCTATGGAACAAAGAAAAATATAAATCGTCAATGCATATGAAGTTTGAAGCACTCTGGATTGGGCCTTACCTCATAGAGAAAATTCTTGGTTTCAACTCATACATGCTAAAAGATATGAAGGGAAATATGTTGATGTTTCCTATCAACATGAAACATTTGAAAAGTTTCTTCACTTGATATACTCTCCTTTCTTTGTACATAGTTTTTATTTTTGTTTTGTACATCCTCATTGTTTCGACTCCATTTCCCAAAGGATAAAACATTTGTTCATGAGATTTAGGATTCTTGAAAACCCGCAAGGGGTTATCATCCCACAATTAGAGCTAGTTGTTAAACCCATTTTATTCTTACACTTCCCTTATTTTCCTCCCTCTTCTTTATCACCTTTATTTCCCCTCTATAAATGTTTCTTCCCCTCATATCCCATACATCCTTTCCCTTTCTTACTTATTCATTTTTTTCCATATTCACAGGTTGGAAGACTTGTGGAAGTGTTTTTTGTTTCCTTTTCTTATAATATCATTCTTCCCCAACACTTAGTTTATTTTCTCTATCACAGACTCATGAACTTGAATTTTCGTTCCCAACTCTCCCTCTGACTCTCTGCCATGACATGTCCCATTCTTTCACATTTCTGGAGTCACATTTAATGTTATTCTTATAAACTCAGCTACTGAATTTTTTTCTTAAAAGGCCATTAATCAATGATGTTTATATCGAGGAAATTCACATTTTTTTCAAGTTCATGCTTTCATCCAAATAAATCTAAATTAAGGATCACTTTACTGTGCTAAGTAGTATTACAAGCAAATTCACCAACTTTCCGAAGAAAACCATGAGAAAACAACATTTATGTGGGGATACCTTGAACCTATTTTCCATACAAGAAAATAACTAGCATTGGTCCAAGTCATATTGGTATTATTCAAACTTGTTGGATAAAGAAAACAATAAAGTTTGGGTATGATGGATATCTCTTGTTGGTTGTGTCCCAGAGGGTTTTGAATGCAAAGATATCATCATCGGGTCTGTCGATAAACTTGTCTAGAACATAAGAACCATCCCATTACACAAAAAATCCCCTTTTCCATTGGCACCTTCAATGTTCAAGAATATGTTGATATTGTTGGATGCAAGTCTAGTCTACAAAGGGGAAGAAGCCAGGAATTTTGTGAAAAGTAAAAATAATGGAATAGAACTTATACAAGAATGTCTATAAGATCATGCCTCAATGTCGGAAGACCTATCCAATATTCATGTTAGTTATTTAAAAGACCCATATAAGGAAATTGATTGGTTATTCACCTGAATTACTAGTCAAGATTCTATAGGAATTATTCTTGGGTTGGCATTGTATATATTGATTTTCATTTTTCACAAGAACACAATATTTGACTAGGTGAGGATTATCTCAAATGAGGTTACTATGTAGCTAAAAAAGTTCAATACTGAGAAGAAATTTTATATGCCATCTTATTTGGTATTCACCATCACTTACTGTCATGTTTTTAAAGGATTAAGAATTGCTAAAAGGGTAAACTCAAAGGTGGACCATGTAACCATGTGGTATCAATCTCTGTGGAGGGAAAAGGTTGGCCACCATTTCTATGAAGTGTATAATAATTTCATGTATGAGTTTAAAAAGTTACTATTTGGAGAAGATACTTCTCGTCTCTCATTAGAAACCTCGGCTTTTCTAAACTGAAAAGGTTTTTTTTCTCATGAAAAATGCATGTTTCTTACATACTATGTGTCTGAAAAATTGTTTATTATAGAAGTCACAAGATAGTACAAATTATGGTTTCATACATTTTACGAGAAAATAAAAAAGTAGTTCATTCATCTACCATGGAAGGTTGGATAAATTATCCTAAGAGGAAACGACAAGATTGACGAATATGCTTCCTATTTCAACCATTTAAAAATGAGGTATGTAGAGGAGATCAAAGGGTTTGACCCTGATCACCTTTTTTACAATCATATATTTTTAGTCAAGATTATCTCCTCACTCATAAACACTCTTATATATGTAGAAGAAGAGGGTGATATTCATGACCCTAATGTTCAATAAGTTGACAAAAATCTTAGTGATATAAAGACTATCATAAGTACCACAATACCCCATAAGGAGAGAGGCAAGTCCTCCAATGAAAAGAGTGCTCAATTTCCCACTATTTCTGGAAAAAGTGTTCTAACCAAGGTAAACCCTCATCCTAGAGAGACCCAGCAAAGAAAAACCCAGAGCAATAATTCAGGGGATGACGAAGAGAAAAACCCCCCTTAGGGAAATTTAGAAAATCCCCACAAATTAAAGGTCAAAAGGAAAAGAAATAATTCTCAGTAAGGGGGAGGAGAAATACATGCACCTGAACCTGATATGTTACTGGATGACATGGACTTGGATGTGGATATTGAGAATATTAACTTCCCAGATGAAGAAGAGCCTTCTATAGGAAATATACCGCATATTTCTACACTTGTCGTCCAGGACAAGATTTTTTATAATGAATAAACTTTTGTTGTTTAGAATGCTTCATTTGATAAAGATTTTCAGAAAAAATATTTTTGAAAGGACCTCAAAGAGTAAGAGGGGAAAGACATGGTCTATCATTGATACTCAGAACATGTTACCATGAAAGTAGTTTTCCATTCACAAGGTCACAGGGGATGCATTGGATTTTTCAATCGCTAATATGAAGGAAAAAAATGCTCGACTAAAAGAAAGAGTTAAGGAATAGGAAAACAATCTTATGCCTCCACCCATTATGGCTACCCTAGTTTCCATGATTTGGCCTGACAAGAGTTTTCAAGAAACTGCAGGATCAAGTTCAAGAGTTAAAGGAATTTCAAATTTGATTATTGCCACTCAACATTTTGTCGAAGAAAATATAAAGAAAAGGATGTCATTGATTTTAGAGTTATGAGATATGGAAAAAAAAAATTCCTCTCTAAACCTAAAAGTGCATAACACTAAGGAATATTTGGGTGCAAATCTAAAAAATGATGAAGGTTTTTATGTTGATGGAGTAGAAATGTTTGCAGAAAAGGTCTTAGCAATGATGGACCAAATGAGAAAACAAGAAGATCTACCCTCCAAGAGAAGTATCAAACAATTAAAGGCCTTTTGGATTGAAAGAATTAATGTTTTAAAGGGATTGTTATCGCAATTAGATGATGTGTCACGAAAGAGAACGAAACCATATTCAAATATTATTGGCTTGGATATTGTTGGCACCACCATTGAAGTCTCAGACCCGAAATTCATTTCAAATTCAATGCTTATGACTCGATATCAATTTGAGGAACAAATTGAAGGACTGAAGAAAGTATCAATTGAAATGTTTAACACTATGGTTGAGTTCACACATGATGATATCGAAAGTTGTCTTGTTGAGTATACCAATAAAAATGAAGAGATTGAAACTACTTTGCAACATCTATCTATTGAATATAGAGAAGTCGAGCATGAGTTGTTTAATATTAAAGTGAAACAAGAAGTGGCCATTGCCCCATTAAAGGACTATATTAAAAAATGGTTAAACAAGTCTATTGCCAATATTTCTAAGATATCAATAGAAGTAGTTACAATTGGACCTCTAACTTCCACAAACAAGAATACAAAAGACACAACAACAAGCAAATAAAAGAGAGAGATTACATCATAGTAAGTCTATGTTGATCACATATTTCTTCCCTTATTAGTTTTTCATCTAGTTACTCTTAATATTTAACTAGAAAAGTATAATTGAATCTTGATAAACTTCCTCTTTGTCTTCTTTCCAGATCCTATTGTTCGAGATCTACCCATTCTCCTATTTCTACTTCATATTTTCTTGTACATGTTTTCTTTATGGTCTGCGACAGCAACAATCCCAGTCGATTGGAAAAATGCTTGAATTTCATGCACTGTAACAGAAATTATTGTTTTTGAGAAATCCTAGAGAACTAATTTGGGATCAATTTTGACTGTATTTTATAACTCCGATTTTTGAGTATAAACTATTTGAAATTGATCTATCATAATATTCTTTTGAGCTATATAAGTATTACTCTTTAAAATTTCTCTCATGCAAATGGGCCATCTTCTTTTTATTTTGAATGTGATCAAAATCTTTATTTTGAATGTGATAAAAATCTTTATTTCTGCTATGATGGATGTGAGGACATTTTTATTTTTTGTAATGTCTGATGTTTGAGATTCCTGGTCCACTTCTTAGGAATTCTCTTTTATAATATACTTTTACTTTTCAGCATTTTGATTTTTCTTGAGCATTAAAGATTGGACTATATTATGTGATATGGTCCCATATTATTCTGGATTTGAAATCATGAAGAATATCATAATACAAAGAGGAGTACCACCTCTTTAAAAAAACATGAGGATTCATATCCTCGTGAGGTTGTTGTTTCGATCCTGATGGATTCAATCGTCAATAGTTCAATTAATGGTGTAGCCAATTGTGAAAATAATTTCACAAAGTACCTATAATAATTGCATATCTCGAAGAATCCTTGCAGATCTATGAGTGATATATGGGTGGGCCAATCTAATATTGTCTATATATTCTCTTTATGTACCTTTACTCCCTCAACACCAAGCATGTGCACCGGATAGAGTATATTTGTCAACCGAAAGTCACACTTTTCCTCCCATGTTATGTTGTAGATTATAAGATCATCAAAGAACACCAATAAGAATTTCCTCAATTGTTTGTTGAAGATATGGTTCATGCACAACTGGAAGGTAGTTGGTGCATTAATCAACCTCAAGGGCATGACTAGAAGCTCATAGTGCCCATACTAACACATGAATATTTTTTTATGGATATCCTCTTCTCTGACCCGAATCTGGTGTTTTCCTAATCACAGATCAACCTTTCAGAAGTACACTTCCCCATGCAGCTCATCTATCATCTCATTAATCCTGGGTATTTGGTATCATTTTTTTATGGTCTTCTTGTTCAGTGCCCTGTAGTCTATGCACATCATCATAGTTCCATGATTCTTCTTCACTAGTAAAACTGAAGAAGTGAAGGGATTTCAACTAGG
>SNQJ01S0013291.1:124607-139141 GCA_010110895.2 Picea sitchensis | reverse complement strand
TTCTTGTCGCCCTGTGCGGACGAAATTTCAGTGATAACACTTTGGCTAAGTGATTTGATATATTTAGACAGATATACTTATTCTTTGTGCTTCATTAGATGTGTATAGATAGTAGATATGATATATATGAAGATGCTTAGTGTTGATTTTCTATATCTGATCTATTTTACTGTTGCTAAGTGCTTGCTAAGTGTTGTAATCACAGATCTGTGTCCCGGCTAAGGTTCCAGACACCTGAGTCTTGAAACCACCCCTGCTTCTACCTCGGGTGAGACTTCATCTGCTTTGCAGGTGTTGTCAAAAGGTCCAGTAGTTAGCGTTTTGTTGGTTTGTTTTTGTAGCATTGAACCTTGGGTCTTGCCCTATGCCAACAAATGGTTCTATTGTCGAGACTGAAACTGTGATTGTTGGGAACTAAGGGAGAATAATCTTTGTGCAAATATTCATCTTGAAACTGTGGAAGCTCTATGCGTGGATCTGTGCCCTGGTGCATAGTATTTTACTTGATCTGAAAAGAGAAGGCTAGATCTGAAGAAAAGAAGCAATATCTGAATGTTTTATGCTCTAAGAAAAGTAAAAGTGGAAGTTTCTGAAGAAAAGAGGTAAGATCTATAAGCTCAGTGCTCTGATAAAGGTAAGAATAGCTAAAAGTTTTTAGATCTGAAATCTTTGAGCTCTATAGAAGTAAGATAAGTGAAAATTCTTGTTTCTAGAGCATGGATCTAGGTATGTTTGATATACTCTATCCTATATTGAAAACTAGTGAATTAATAGATGAAATAAAGTTTGATATGAACCGATCTGATAGATATGTTATACCTATGCATAGAAAGAATGTTTGGACTAACAAATGGATGTAGGACCCTAGAAAGAATTTTTTGTAGGCTAGCTGCCATGATCCTGGTGCATAGTAGAGAAGAAGTTGGGGATCATTTAAGAGAAAGAGAGGATTAACCCTATGTTATAGTTTTAGAAGACCGAGAGATCTTGCTAAGGAATTCCTTGATGGGAGATCTAGTTGTCTCTATTGCAAAGTGCTAGACCACGAAGTATTGGACTACCCTAGAATGATTGCTAAGATTGAAGGCATGAATTTGAATGAATAAAACCCTAAGGTAGATCCAGAAATAGAAGAACCACAGAGAGAATCAGAAAATATATTACTACCGATGAAAGACACCTTGAATGACCACCGACATGTTAGATTATCATAGTTATTTAACAAAAAAGAATGCATCGAGGTAAGAATAGGAGACTTTGACATTGACTGTGTTATGGATGAGGAAACACAAGTGAATGTTATGACAGAGCGAACTTGGGAAGATATAGGAAGGCTTGCTATGATCCCTTCACTATGTGGAATAGGGTTATTTAGAGGGAAACTGGTAAACCCATGTGGAAGGCTCACTCAGATATCTATGAACGTCAATGGAACTTCGATAGAGGAAGATTTTGAGATTGTCAAATTTATTGAGGACAATGCCCCGTTTACTATGTTACTTGGAAAACCTTGGATTGAAAGAGATCAAGCCAGGAAGAAGGAAGAAGAAAAGGTTTTAGAAGAGCATAGACAAGAGTTAAAATATTTAATGACTAGAAGGATCTCATAGTTGATTGAGGAACAGGAGAACAAATCAAAACTATTTGACACTAGAAGCCCAGATGTCAAACCTGCAAAAGCATTAGGGGACTCATAGAAGATTGGAGTGTATGTATCAGATATAGATGAAGTAGTACCCATGAGTCTTGGGAGAGAACCTCAACCATGCGAAGTGACTATGCCCAAGGAAAATAAGAATCAGAATGGGAAAATAACTATTGAGATGAAGCTCACAGGGAAGAAGGCTAGGCAGCTAAGTAAAAAGAGAACTAATATCGATAGGCTATAGAGGGTTACAGAGGGAACCTCTCAGAAAGAAAATTTGCAATATTGGAGCTTCGCCGAGATATCAAAACAGCGACATGGGTCACTTCTCCATGGAAAAGCAATATAGTCGTTGGAGGCCGATATATCCATTCGACTGTCATTCCAAATGGATAGAAAAGCATTGATGGCTCATCACCAGATCATTAGATTGTGCCATAACAGACAAAACAAGATTTAATGAAGACCCATATTTCTTACAAACGATCCATTACAGAGTTACTTACTTATTCCATCGCGCCATGCATGAAAGACACATTTTCTAATTGCGAATTTGAGTCTATGGACTACATGAATTGTGAACAGTGATTACTCCACTCTTACTCTCTACCCTATTAGAGTACCTAAGTTACTTTGAGAACCTGAAAAATTGATCTTGAGTGTATATGTCCGACGAATTTAACATAGCTGAAGAATCTGTAAGAGAGGTACTTGCTAGCCTCAGAGCCAAAAGATTCATGTCAGAGAGAGGATTGTCTACAGGTTTAAAGGCATCATCGATGAGAGGAGTGCAAGCCTCCCTGTTGACTTCTCGAGCAGGAACATCCCGAGCCAACGCAGAAAGAAGAACCAAACATAAAGGTGATATAACCAATGTGAATTTGGTTCCATCCATGCTACCTACTTACATACCACCTATGAGTGGTTCGATCAAAAAATACAATGTGCCTAGAGAATTTGAGTACACTATAGTCACTACGTACCTGCTGAAAGGGGTACGCGTAGTCTGTGTAGATCACAAAAAGATCGTAGCATTAAATTTTAGTGACTTAAACCTGGGGGATCGTAAAGTTTACATCATACTTTCCCCATACGAGTACCTAACCAGAACCAAGGGAAAGAATTCGAAGATCGTCCCTTAGCCATGCACGATAAACCTCAAACAATCCACTCTACTAAACTTTATGAAGATACCACACTTTGGCAGACTAGGAGGTGAATTCTTATGTGAAGATGTTGTTGGAAAGTTACCATGGAGGATACTTATGGTTAAACCATCGCATAAAAGTTGATCTAGCACTGATCAATCGGATCACAGGGCTTAGCATGCAGGACCCTGATCCCCATGATTACTATCCTGGAAAGACCGCAGATTGTGCTCTTGCCCAAAATATCAAAGAATCTTATGGCGATGTTTATAAAGGCGCACAAGGCTACACGATAGCTTCTATTGAATGTGGCACAATGTGCCTCTCCTGTCAACTGATCGCAGGGAAGTTTGTATGCAAGAATCGACCCACGCAAGTATCCATATTTGTAGTCGACCTCATAGGGAAGTGCACAGAGGGAATACAGATGAACTGGGCAAAGTACCTAGTGAATCAACTAGAGATTGACAACAGAGAAGCCCATGATTAGGGGCATGAATTCCATTTTAACTAGCTCTTGATACTTATAGCTTTCATTCCATGGGAGCTACTGGAAGGTGCAACCTTCCCAAACATCAGCCCCTTTGAACCATTGGTCACGAAGTTTAGTACAATGTGGTACTTGAATGATATGAAAAAAAAGTGGCAATGCAATGTCATCTTCCATACCTACTACACCCAGTTGAAGCTCGCCATCCAGTCCGAGCCTCGCATGACCCCAAATACTTTACACAAGTTTTGAACTTTGATGAAGTTCAACACAAACTGCCATTTCATATATATTACAACATGTGTTGATGAGCACAAGGAACAACTTTAGTCTTATTATAAGATGATAAAAGAAGACCTAGAGGAGATCACCAAGGAATATTCGGTGGACCTCCTTATTTTAGCAGACCTCGTAGAAATGTCCGACATAGACGGCCCAGAAGCTGTGCAGGATACACCTAGGCCTAGTAAGACAAAGAAAACAAAGAAGATGAAGAAGGTTGAGGAAGTCCAAGATATAAGTATCCTATCTGTGAGGATGGATTCCACTGCACCAGACCAAGGAGGTGATGGAAAAGACTTAGAAGAAGTCAAACAAAGACTAGAAGACAAATTAGAAATCAAAAAGAAGAGGAAGGGTTTGCATCTAGAACTGTCCTCCCAGAAGAAACCAAAAGCACCCGTAACTAAGTTGNCACCAGACCAAGGAGGTGATGGAAAAGACTTAGAAGAAGTCAAACAAAGACTAGAAGACAAATTAGAAATCAAAAAGAAGAGGAAGGGTTTGCATCTAGAACTGTCCTCCCAGAAGAAACCAAAAGCACCCGTAACTAAGTTGCAGACCACACTCACTCCAGATGACTTCACTTTTCTCATCACAGCTATGAATGAAGCTATAGAAGAGATAGCAGAAAAGAAGGAAGCTAAGAAAGAGACAATGTACAACAAAATTGAAATTGAGCTCCAAGGAGTGCAACAGGCACTTCAGTCTAGCCATGCAGTCTCTACTGTGCCCCTGCCAGAAGGAACAATAGAAGAGGGAGATGAACTAGTTCAAATCAAAAAAATTGTTGACATAGTCGAAGTACACCTTTGAAAAGAACAGGAAGAAACAACATAGGCCACCTAGGCCTTAAAGAAATCACAGGAAGAAATCGTCGAACAACATCGAGTTTCACAACAAGAGAAGGACAATATCCAAGAAAAATTTGAAGAAGACAGAGTGAAGATCCAAAAACAGAAAGAGTAGCTACTTGGGAAGTAGATCGGGATTGAAGAAGCAGTCAACAGATCATTCCACTCTGTGACCGTCTTAGAGTAGAAGGCAGATGAACCCATAGAACACTAGGTGATGAAGCTTGCTAAATTTATTCAACAACTTCAAAAAAGAGTCGTAGAATTAGAGCTTCATACCATACCAAGTACCCCGCAAGAAGTGTGCAACCAGTGAGAAATGACTACCTGGAGCATAGTAGAAAGGATTAAATAACTCACTGGGGAATGCAAACAGTTAAGTAGCAGAAGTGCGCATATATATGAGAACCTAACCGAGAATCCAGAATTGCATAAATTGGAGTCACAACTCTATGAGGTGAAGCATGAAGCTGAAAAGCTATAGGTTCAGTTGAAGGCCCTATCACCCGTAGAGAGAATGAAGCGGTATCACGAGCAGCGCATCACCCAGTAGTAGATCCATACAATCCAGAGAAAGGTAATGGAAATAAATCAACAACTTCAACCTGATTCAGATGGATATTAGTGGCCAACTGCCTATTCCACTTGGACCCACACCATTGTTTCTTTTAGCTTTTCAGTTTCCTTAATTGTAGCACAATTTACTATTTTTAGCAGTTTTTCGGGTCCTGAACTTTCGGAGCCGTTTTGAGTCCCTAAATGACATTTTTCGGGCATGAATGCTCCAATGAATATGAGTCAGTTCCGGACTCAATATTCACTATCCACAATGTATTCCTCGGATAGATTTTTCTAATGATGTATCATGTGCGTCAAACGGAGATAGTATGCCAAAGTTATAACCCCGGTAAATTGATGTGCCAATTTACCCCAACGGGGCCCATATTTTGGTGTTTCATCTCCTAGGGTTAAGTTGTTGGATGTTTAGGGTTTTCCATTGTTTCTCAATAATATATAGGCCTTCGAGCCTCATTTTAACACAAAGTGTAGAGGCCAGTAGCCACCACATCTCTTCTCATAGATAAGCTACCAGTGCTCGAGCTATTTTATTTCCATTCTGTCTGTAAGCATATTTCAGTCATTTGTTGTTAATGAAATGAAGTTTTACTTCCACTGCATCTCTGTTTTTATGTGTATTTTTCTATTTCATGATGTTCCTACATAAATCTAGATCACAACCTGTGTCAGATAAGGCATGTCAACTATTTACATAGATTGAGAGCCAAGGAACAGAGCAGGAGCAGGTCATGAATTCAGCACAGTGATGCCTAGAAGGGTTGATGAATGACACACTCATCCAGAAGTTCGTCAAGTAAGAGGCCATGGCACAATAGTAGGTCGAAGTAGCTTGAGGCATTCGAAGAAAAAATGATCAGACCTGAGTGACTCAGGATGAGTCACAGGTGAGTGTTGGGAGCCTGTTGGCCCTTGACCAAGTTTTGAGGAACACTTGGTCATATTTGACCATTTTTGGGACTTCAACATCCTGTCAAAGATGAAGCACAAAGAAAACCGGAGATTGTGGAAGCTAGAACACCTTTTTGGGTCCTTTTTGGGTTTTGGGGAATATGTAATGGGAAAGGGATGTTAGCCCGTGGGTTTACCCATGCTTAGGCCCACTTTTGTAATGTATAAATAGATATCTAGGGGATGTAAGTAAAGGAGAATATTAGCCAAGGGCTTAGTGCTAGAAATGATCTATGTGATTGACTTGCAAAGCTAAGTGCAAGTGTTGTAAGTGATGAGTGCACATATTGTAAGGAGGATCTATGCTAGATCTACGCAGGGAAGGAGGATTTGGAAAGGTGCGTGCATATCTCATGTCCTATGCAGAGTAGGATTTTGATAGCTCTGTGTTGTAACCATATTGAATGAAGATAATAAAGAAGAAGAGTTTGTGGACGTAGCCCCGGGGTGGGGGTGAACCATGTAAATATGTGTGTTATGGTATGTTCTTTGACTTGATGTGTTTACCTCTACCTTGGCTAAGTTCTTTGATATATTTAGACAGATATACTTATGCTTTGTGCTTCATTAGATGTGTATGGATAGTATATATGATATATATGAAGATGCTTAGTGTTGATTTACTGTATCTGATCTATTCTACTATTTCTGAGTGCTTGCTAGGTGTTGTAATCATAGATCTGTGTCCAACTAAGGTTGCAGACACCTGAGTCTTGCAACCACACCTGCTTCGCGGGTGTTACCAAAAGGACCAGTAATTAGGGTTTTTTTGGTGCGTCGTTGGTGTGTTGAACCCTACGTCTTCCCCTGTTCCAACAACTAACCTCTGAGTCAAGGTGGATATCGATGCATGTGTTTGGATGATTATTTATTTGATGGGAGGATGTTGAGCAGGGGGGTTAGGAATTCATGTAGGAGGATGAGGACCTAACACTTGATCATGCCCAACATTTTCATTATCTAGTGTGAACCCATGCCCCACCCTCTAGAATTCACCAATACCAAAGTAGTTGACATGGAGACCTAACATAAACTATGACCATAATTTCCCAAGGAAATATAAAGGCACCTCCCTATTATTCCATGGATGTTTTTCAAAAACAATAAACCAATTATCCATCCATTTCTATAAAAATAATTGGTAGGTTCACAAGTCCATAGAAGTTCCCCTATTTGTGACTAGTGGCTATACTTTGGTTCTAAAATGAATGAATAATGTCATCAATTGTTGTTTTGTAATGTTTAGGTATCTATATAGCCTGGTCCTGTAAACTTCAAACATTCTAGCCATGTAATCAGAAATATTACTTAATTGGCATTAGGAGCTTGTAATCAAATATATAATGGTGTCCAAGGAATTGGAAAGTGATAGTTGTGAGGGATCTCTAGTACTCTATAAGTCTTCAAAAATATTTTTAAGACACCTCAATCCTTCATCAATTTCCATGTTTATATATTTTGGTTGTGGGTTGGGGTTTGTTGTTCCTTCCAGTGGTTGTGTCAGGCTATGGTTTTCTCCAGGTCCTTATTGAGCCCCATACCTCTATTTTATTTCAATATACCATAATTAGTATTTTGTTTCCATCGTGGGTTCATGGGTTTGAATTTTCCTCTTTATACCTCCTCTATCACCAAAATGCACTTTTACTTCCTCGATCAACATATTGCACAACACTTAGAATATTTCATGCTTGTTCTCACAACGGTTTGGTGAGTCCCCAAATATTTCCTTCTTGTTCACCTTTTAAGTCTGATCGATCACAATACTTACTCTTTTCCTTTTTTTTTTCCTTTCTTACTATGGATTTGTAGGTTGGCAGACTCGCGGGTTCACCTTAACTTTTATTTCACGTCTTCCCCCGCCGTGACTTGATGATATTCTTTATCCTTTTATAGAGATAAATTAAATTATAATATACAAATGACAACTACTTTTAAGATTATGAAAAGTTCATTATTAATGGCATAAATATGATAGAATTTCATTCAATTCATCTTAAGTTCTTTTTCTGAAAATATTAAATTATTATTATTTGGATAAAATCTTCATTTACAAATATTTTCAAAGTAACTACGCAAATAGTTTGTCAAATTCATCGCTGCAATAGCGAAATAGTTCTATGGAGATCTAGTGAAAATATTTGGGTGGGAAGATCACAATTTCCAGTGGTCAAGATCATACTAGTATTACTCTACTTTACCTTGGCTTCAAAGAAAAGAAAATATGGTGTGGACGTATAGAATTTCTCTTGTTGAATGTGTACCAAAAGTATTTTCTTGTAAATAAATTGTTACCTGGTGTGTTGATAAATATATCCCAAACTAGAGAGCTATGGAATTCCAAGGTCAATTTCCTATCTCATTATCACCATTGGTTTTCAGGAAAATGCTAAAATTACCTGAACCAAATATTACTTTCAAGGGAAAATAAACAAGAGATTTCCTTAAGAAACGAAATAATGGACTTGACCTTATGCAATAATATTTCAAATACCCCTCAACAATACCTTTCGACATAACACTAGTTCAGGTTATTTCTTTAAAAAATCCTTATCGATAAATCACATCATTATTCACTAGATTTACTGGTCAAGAGAATACAACAACCATTTCTCGACTAGCTATGTACATTTTGTATTTTACAGTTCATGAAAAGACCATTTTTTATTGGGGAAAGCTTATATCCATTGAAATTTCTTCCCAACTGTCAAATTTTAAGTAAAATATTTTTTTCATGGCCTCATATTTAATATTTGTAATCACATATTTCCATGGTTTCAAAGGGTTAACAATTAGCGGGAGGGTAAACTCTAAAGTTGACCCTGTAACTATTTGGTACCAAGCCCTTTGGAGACGAAAGACTTCTATCTTCTTATATGAAGTGTACAATAAATTTGTTATATTTTTCAAGAAGCTTCTCTTTGGAGATAATACATCTAGGTTATCCCCATAAGAGGTAACTTTTCTGAATAAAAGGGGTACCTTGGAGAATTTGGAGAACCATAACGTTATCTTTTGTTCCAGAGAAAACCCTTCTTTTTTTTCGTATTACGTTTTATATAAATTCTTTATCACTGAATTTTCTATAAATTATGGATTCTGGATCCACTTTTTTCATGAAAAGTGGAAAAGGAAGTGTTATCACTAAAATCTCATCCTCAAATGGTTAAAGGAATCTAGCATCTCCAAACAGCTATTAGTTCACCCATGGACCAAAAATGCATGTCCAAAAAAGGCCCAAAACTATACAATCAACAATAAAATCAACATGTGCTAAGAGTACACAGGGAGCACATGCACATGTGACATTCAAAAATGCAGGAAAAAGTGCACATGCGCACGATGCACGACTATGGACACAAAAAACCGTGCATCCCTCAAAACCACACATTTATGATATTGTTCATCCTCCCACCCACTTTTGGTTCAGCTTCCAAGTTGATTTGACATCCAAATCTCGGTTGAATCTGACTGGGTGGCTAGTCAAAGACCTAAGGGTGACCTAAATGGCCCCTTGTTCACACTAAAAGCTGGTTGAATAATGCCTCAAAGTTATGATATGAAAGGAGGCCATGGGTGCACTACATTTTCAAGGGAATTCATTTGTTTTTTTATTATGTTGATATTCTCTTGGAGGATCCTCTTTCCTCATCAATAGCATGCTAACACCATTGCACTTAGCCATTCATATCACCTCTAGATTGAATGTTCTTTGGATTCGCTTCACCATTTCATTCTAGTTCCTCATTTGTAAGAAGAGATCAATATTTGGGGGTCCAAGAGCCCTCCCTTGGAGGAAGAGGGGACCCAAAGTCTACCTTTATTTTCGGTGTTGTCTTTCCACTAATACAATCATTTCCATTGGTGGCATGAGTCTTGTTTGTTTCTTGTTCTTATCTTCTTATGCACTATAGTTTAATTGTTTTTATCATTCTTAGTTTAATTCTTTGCCTATGTTTTATTCTTTATCCTTCTAACCCTTTTATTTACTTCTGTCTTGCCCAGCTGACCCAACTGGGCTTGTAAGCATCATTATTTTTCTCATTTAGGTGACAAAAGAGGTGCAACAAATTGGCAACTCCACTGGGGAAGAGGTATCAATTTCATACCCCATTTGGGTTATTTTAGTTCTTCTTTTTGTTTCTTTAACTTGCAGGGATCATAACCGACCCAAGTCGACCTGCAAAAGGCCAAGTTCAAAGCTGAGCAGGGAGAATTTCATCCTAAATCTTCTTCATGGCCGTGTAACAGACAATGCATGCATGTTTTAACCCACAGATGCATATTCAACGCATGTGCTCCAAAACCACTATATCACTCAACGCCTTTTGCACACCTCTGCGTATAAATCTCTTTAAGTTTGTGGATTGGTTCTCAGAGCACCTCTATCTATTCTAAGGCCTACACACCTGTGCAGAAAAACACACATTGTAAGCCTTTTGTGATCTGTGGAAGGTCCATAGCCTTCTTAAAGTTGATTCCATGCATATTGTAATCTGAACCACACTTACATTCCCTCTCGATATAAAGGGAATAGTCAAAACATAGGCACTTAGGGGGTTAAAAATCATTACTTTTCCTCTTTTTCTTTCATGTTGCCACATGGATGGTTTGCTTTGATTAAATTTTAAGTTTGAATCATTCTACATCACATATAAAACTTTCATTAGGACCCAAAATTGGATATCAATCATTGATTATGTTCTTCTCTCATGGCCCAAAGCGATCTTCAGAATCAGAAAGAGGTTGAAGGAAAATTTCATCTCCCTTAAAAAAGAAAAAATCTTTAGAAGAGGAAAACAACACCCTCGGGACTCCTCTTAGTTTATTTTTTCAAACACATCTTAAGATTGTAATGGGCCCACATGCTACAAAGATAGGATAGTGTTTAAATTTACTTTCTTAGATTAAATCACTACGAAATTTTTAAGGTTTTGTAATGGGCCCATACATGAACACATGTCCACAATCTAGGATAGTTTCAAAGCTTTCTTGGATTAAATCAGATTAGGGAGTTAAAGGAATAATAAGGACCCACATGTCCACATTCTAGTTTCCTAGGGAATTTAAAATTTTGCAAGTTTGTACCAATGACATTTAGTTAATTCAGTAATCAAGAATTGTAAAGACCAAGCGAAGTCCATATGCAGGAAGGTGAAACCTAATTTATTAAAAATATTGGCATACTTTCACTTGTTTCACACATAAAAGTCACTACTCACTCACATAGTTTTCATCTCGAAATGTGGAGGTTGAAGTAAGTTTCCTCTAAAGGGATTCTAAAACACCCCACCCTTTTCTTGACGAAACTATCCACTCCCTACTTAACTTCAATGAGATTGGCTCACACCCCCAATATCTCAAACAACCACACCTAAAAAAATTCTAAAAACTCACTAAGTTTTCCTCCACAGGAGGTGCCTAAAGAACTTTTTTAGTCTAGGTAGGATTTCGGGGATAGGCATCCATACAACTCCCCGTTATCTGGTTCTCACATATTCAAACAATAGAAGTTGTCAAATAGGTAACTTTAAATCCTCCAAGTCAAGTTTTCCTAACACCATAAGGCAGGGAGATACCCGTGAAGGGTTGAAGGACGAGGTCCGATTGTTTTGTGCATTCCCCCTTGAGGCACCCATCTATTGGACGGGATCTAGCACCCATTTCTTAGGCTGAAAATCTAAATGTCGCACTTTGACTGAGGTACCTAGTGACCAAATTTTAGGATATCTACCCAGGTGGAAATTGTTACAATTGCACCTTGATTGGATTTTGTGTGGCTATTGGGAAATATCGCCAGCTCTTTTGGGATATGCACCCTCTACACCTCATTATAACTGATTACTTCATCCTTCACTAGTTCCTCTTCTGGTGACTTCAGACCCCACTATTGAGTTCTATTGGAAGGTCTAGTGTTGTTTGAGAGGAAGGATGTTACAGCTTTTAGGACATGAGCATTTGTTTTCTTTGTTCTCCCACGCAGAGAAAATCCACCTACCCACATGTATGCTTCTTTATCAATTGATTTATGTATGATGTTCTTGTAATTACATATGATTGTGAGATATATTGTGAAGGTCCAAGTTATACAAAGTCTCATGTTCATTAATTTATCTCATCACCATTTGCACACATACAACTTGCTAGTTGGGCATCATAAGGGACCCACAAAGTCCCCGTCATTCTAGACACTTGCTAAATCTCCCTCCCATTCTAGGGGGAGTTCCTAGTCTTGCCAACTCGTTGGCCATACTTCCCCACACCCTTGTGAGTGCTACTGTCTTGGGATCAAATTTTCTTGGTTCCACTCTGATTGGGTCCACTTCCCAAGGTCAAACATCCCCACACTCTCCTTTCCACGGAAGCAGGGGGCCAACTTCTTCTCAAGGGGGAAGTACAAACCCACCTAGTCTCCCTCAAGGGTTAGGTGCCCAAAACACTCACATTATAGTTGGAGCTAATCCTCCACCACCACCTCAGATTCCATACTTGGCTTCCCTCAACATATTGTATTTGACTAAACTCACCAATGATCCTATATTGCACAACCCAACATGGCCAACAATGCCTACCAAACTTCCTTCAGACATCCCCAAGTTTGAAGGAAAACTGGGAGACAATCTCACCAACCATATCATGACCTTTAACTTATGGTTCTCTTCAAATAGCATCACGAACAATTCCATCTGATTGAGTTTATTTCAACGTACACTGACTGGCCCATCAACTAAGTGGTATGTAGAAGAACAATTTGGGTCCCATGTGACCTTTGAATCCTTGGCCAAAGCATTCTTGACCTTCTTTCAACTACCAATTCGTCATGACAATGGCCTCAAACTACTCTCAAAATTTAAACAAGCCTCCGCTATGCACATCGTTGACCACATTCATGAATGGCATCAGTGACGTAGTCTCTGCAAAGCTAAAGATACTCCACAACAATGTCTCAATTGGTTCCTCATATCACTTGTTTCCCTCCTTGCCAAATATGTGGCCGCCACCTTCCCCCGGTCTAAAGAAGAAGCCATTAACAAGGCCCAACAATTTGAACTCATTTACTCAGAGTCAGGGTACTTGTATACAGTACTACCTGACACCCCAAGACCTGTGCCATTCAGCCAAGACAAACCTAGGATGTCTCACTCAGTAGATGGATTGATTGGTACCACTACACACCACAATTCACATCCATAACAACCACCAATGTATATAACCCCTTAATATCCACCTACATATGGAGGAGCCCCTTATTATAATCCTCACCCTTATCCACAACCATACCCATTGACCTTTCCTCCACCCACTAGTGGACCACCGCTAACACCCACAATACGCCCCGTAGCTCAACCTAGTTTCGGTACCCCCTCCACGTCTTCTTACACCCTAAGCACTAGTGAAGCCACCATGCCTTCCTATACATCCTATGAATCATTACTACAACATAATACATACTTTCCATTTCCCGATCCTCCCCAGCCTATTCCTTCACCACAAGGACAACCACATGTTGGGGTTAACTTTGTTCAACCATCTTCCATTTAGCAATACCAAAATTTTGAACAGTTGGATACAGCTAATCCATCCCATCAGTTGAACAATGCCAGAAAGAAAGGGAAAAACCGAAACAATAATAATCTCGAACCAGGTGGAAACCAAAACCAACCCTAGCAGAACCAACCTACAGGGGGCAGCAAGAACTACGGGAACGAGAACCCTCAAGGGGGAAATAACAACAAACAACAAGGAAAGAACAACAACAATATTCAGACAAACTTCCCTTGTTCCCTTTGCGGTGAGTATGGCCATTATACTCACCATTTCCCCCAAATTGAAGACTTTAAATGGATGAAAGAATCTGGTAATGGACCACATCTGCCAACCCTACGTACCCCCCAGTAGGCCCCACAACAATATGTGCAACACCCACCTTCGACCGTTTTGCAAAACAACATACTACATCAAGGGGTGATGAACACCCAACAAGAGATGCACCCTGCCGCACCATAGGAAACACCATATCACAACCCAGACACTTCGGCAGATCAAACTATCCTGCTCACTAGTGAGAAAGAGGTCCTTATACAAACGCACAATCATCAATACAACGCCCCCTCTAACCCAAATCCCACTACCTCAAAAGCCACCATAGTCATGACTGGCCCACCTTTGATGATTCCGCACCCTAATACTGAAACACCTCTTCGCATCCCTCGCATCCCATTGAAAATGAATGTCCACAAACCTTAAGCTAGGGCAACCCACAATTATAGTCTGGTCGACGACTTGGCCCAATCTCCCGCTGCCATGTCAGACTTAGAAGTTCTTCAAACCTATCCTACTTAACGGAAGTCATTACTTCCCACTCTGAGGTAGTTGACCCTCCTGATACTCGACTCATCACATTTTATCTCAACAGTGGAGAACCTCTTCTCCCTACTCTTGTCACTTTTCAAATACCGGTTAAAATCTGGAACATCACAGTTCACCATTGCATCATGTCCAAAACCATTTGGCAAAAAATTGGATCTCCAGACCTAATACCATCTGCTATTAGTCTGAGGACTTAGGATGGACGACCCTCGTCTCCCGAG
>SNQJ01S0013291.1:107385-123976 GCA_010110895.2 Picea sitchensis | reverse complement strand
AAAAGAATGAGCCCACTGCTCCACTTCCCCCACGTGTCCAACCTCCTTGCGTGCTATGCGAGAAAGATGGACACCCCACCAACAAGTTCCCATCTCTCACTGAGTTACGTAATCTCATTCAACTCCCTCGAGCACCACCACTGTTCATCGCTTCCTCTAGTACTGCTGCTATCTCCTAGAACACAAGTAGCAAAGGACTGCGAACCAAAGTTGCATGTGCCATCTGTTCAGAATATGGTAATTATACACACCATTGTCTAGTGTTACCTTAGTTTCACCAAACACTAATAGACATATGCCAGACATTTCAGGAAGGACCCACCCCAACACATGTCACCAACATCCATTATGTCATGACCTCAATCAATGAACGTATGAGATGTCCTTGCTCTCTATGTGAATCACTTGATCATTTCACATATCAATGTCCTATGATCATTGAATACAGGCATCACCAACTGGCCCTTATTCAAAATTCTACACCCCCTCCTCCAACTTGATATGGTTCATATATTTTCACCAGAACCTAAGGCACTCCCTACTCCCCCATGGTTCCTAGATGATTTATATGAGGATTTACCCACAAATCCCCCCATTCTCCAATTCATTTCCCCATGGAAATTCTATGCTCGACTACCATTTTCAACCCAGAATATCTCGATATTTGGTTTATGTCGAGTGAACCATCACAACCTCCTTACGATACCCCCTCTACATCATCACCACTAGACAACAACCCCATGGTGACAATCACCAAAGTCACTCCTTTTGATCCCCTATATTCTCAACAACTTCACTGCAATGAAGACATCCTTGAGGAGTTAACTAAACCTGATTGCCCATGGGATGCATTCCACCACATAGCACTTTTTCCTTCATAGGAAGTCATCGAGCCTCCTAACCAAAACCCCATCTACACAGTCGAAACCAAATATTTTCTCCCATCAGGGCATATAGATTGGTTCAAAAACCTTATCCCTGCCCCCAACGCTTTCGAGGAAGGCAATATGGCCAATATTTCCCCCACAATCAAAATCGATATTTCCATCAAGTCTGGAGTCATAGAAGAAATTACCATTGGCACCGCATGCTCTCCTGAAGAAATCACCCCATACAAATCTCTCTTCCAGGAATATCGGGACATCTTTTCCTGGTCATACATAGAGATGCCCGGCCTTGATCCCTCTATTGTCGAACATTGTATTGACACCTAGCCTGATATCACACATGTCCGTCAAAAACAACGTCGATTACACCCATCCAAAGTAGTGGCCATCAAGGTTGAAATTGACAAATTACACGCTACAGAGTTCATATACCCCATTGCATATATGTCATGGGTCTCCAACCCTGTCCTTGTCAACAAAAAAGAGGGCACTATCCATGTATGTATAGACTTCCACGATCTCAATCACGCCTGTCCCAAAGACAACTTTCCAACACCCTTTATCGACCAAATTATCGATGATTGCACCAGTCACGAGGCTCTATCCTTCATGGAAGGTTTCTCTAGCTACAACCAAATTCAAATCCACCCAACCGATCAGTACAAAACTGCATTCACTACCCCTTGGGGAAATTTTGCATATTGTGTCATGCCTTTCAGCCTCAAAAATGTAGGAGCCACTTTCCAATGCGCCATAACATACATTTTTCATGATCTCGCTCAAATAATTCTCACCTTCTTGGACGATCTCACCGCTTGCTCCACAAAACACACTCAACATATTAGTGATTTATGAATCATTTTCCAACGGTGTCGTCAGTACAACATCCGCTTGAATCCCCTCAAGTGCATTTTCTGCGTCACTGTTGGCCACCTCCTTGGGTTTATCATTTCCCAACGTGGCATTATAGTTGATCCCCTCGAGGTCCAAGCCATCACGGAAATTCCCCCACCAAGGAATTTACGCCAACTACAGAGCCTACAAGGAAAAGATAACTTTTTACACTTCTTTGTCCCCGATTACGCCACTTAGGCACATGGTTTCCTTCACCTCTTATGTCATGATATCCCATTCCAATGGGATGAACATGCCCAAAATGCTTTTGATGATCTCAAAATGGACCTCTCCAACACTCCGTTGATTAGTCCACCCAACTATAATCATGACTACATCGTCTATTTCTCGGCCTCAACCATCTATGTAGCAGGATTTCTCATCCAACTAGGGGACGATGATCGTGAGCATGTCATTTACTACATCAGTAAAAATCTTTCAGGGATACCCCTCAAATACAGCCACAAAGAAAAACTAGCTCTTGCAGTTGTTCTCACAGTCTAGAAATTGCACCATTACATATTTCTTCGAACTACCAAAGTCATCATAGACTCCAACCCAATTCCCTACTTTCTCAGTCGCCAACAAATCAATGGAAAATTTTCCCTATGGATCGTCATCCTTCAGGAGTACGACCTTGAATTTTCAACACCCAAGATCAAGAAAGCCCTCGTCCTCGCCGAACTCATTATGAAATTTCCCTCCGATACTACCAGTACCCCCGTCAATACTGACTTTCCTGACGAACATCTCTTCTACATCCCCTTGGATGACCCATGGTATGGATATCTTCTTGTCTACCTCTGAACATAGAAATTCGGAAACCTCCTTTCCCGAGATGATCATCAACGTATTCGTCACCAGGCACCTCGATACCTACTTATGAGTGATATCTTATATCGGCATGGGGTCAACACTATACTTTTCTGATGTTTGAATATCAATGAGGTCGATCGAGTCTTGAATGACTGCCATAGTGGCGCTTGCGGGGGCCACCTCTCAGGAATGTCCACCGCTCAAAAAATCATTCGCACCAACTATTTTTGGCCTACATTGTTTCACGATTGCATCAATGCTATGAAGCAATGTAACAAATATCAGCTTTATGCCAACAAACCATGAGCACCACTTGCTGTTCTACACCCAGTCATTACTGACAACCCATTTTGCAAATGGGGCATAGACTTCATGACTTGCAACCCTCCATCCAGCAATGGACACAAATATATCGTCGTGGAAGTTGATTACTTCACCAAGTGGGATGAAGCCATGCCTACATTTAACAACATCACTGACACTACAACATGCTTCTTATTCAACCACATCATCTCCCTCTTTGTCATCCCGCTACATCTAGTCTCTGATTACGGGAAACACTTCGAGAATGAGATCTTTTTCGAACTCTCCTCTCGGTTAGGATTCTCGCATGAGTTCACCTCCCCATACTACCCTCAGTCCAATAGAGAAGTAGAGGTGGTCCACAAGGTCCTAAAAACCATGTTGCAGCACATGGTTAACAAACATAATACCAATGGGCACCATATGTTATTTTCCACTCTCTAGGATTATCGAAGGGTAGTGAAAAATGCCACTGGTTTCACACCATTTCATCTAGTGCACGAGTTCGAGGCCACTCTTCCCATTGAGTGTAAACTTCCCACCTTATGCACCGCTATTGAGGTATTACCTGCCACTTCTCCAATGGAGCAATGTTTGCTAAACTTAGAGTCCCTGGATGAATATCATCGATATTCATTACAAAACAATGAGGTAGACAAAAAATGGTCTAAAGCCACTTTTGTTCGCCATGTCAACCTCTGCTCATTCAATGAAGGAGACCTCATCCTTTCTTACAATATTGCTCACGATACCCTTAGCCATGGACAATTTGAATCACTATGGAATGGACCTTACATCATCCAACATTGCCTTACTAAAAGTGAATACATTCTGGCCTCTCCCGAAGGCCACCCTCTCAAAGAACCTATCAATGGGTTGTACTTAAAGAAATTTTATGTTTGAGCATAGCCATACTACACTAGGCTTTTTCTTTTTGTATGTTTTTTTTGTAGATTTTTTAATCTTCTTTCTCCCATACCTCACGTATAATCCACCATTTACGTTATTGAAAGATGCCTCCTCCATTGGCCTACCACATCAGTTATGCCAACAGAGCTAGCCATTGGACATAGAATCTCACTTCGGTCGCTTGGGCCCTCTATTCTCCCTCATATGAATTGCTCCACTCCAGTAGCACATGTTTGGGTTCAGCAACAAAAAACCAAGTAGAGTACATGACTTTCATCGACATCCTCACTGAGGCCTGCCATCATCATATTTTTCACCTTAATGTCTTACTATATTCCCAACTTGTTGTCTACCAACTCAACAATGTGTACCATGTCCGCGATCCTTGCCTCTTTCGCAAATACCTGCAAGTTAGACTTTTATTTCAATATTTTGATTCCATTACATTTACATATATTCCAAGACAACTTAATCAAATAGAAGATAACATGGATAACCTAGTGTTAGATTGGAATTTATCACATCAAGTTAGCAGTACGCATACATCACACATCAATAATATGTCACATCATATAAATTAGACATCATCATCAAAAAACACTAAAAACCATCAACACATTAGAACACCACAAACATCCCAAAATGTATATCCATCTATATATATATATATATATATATATATATCGGTGAATGTTTCATCAGTGTTTACAAAAAATAATATACATAATATACCATCCGTAGGTAGGTGAACCACCTTACCCCTATAGATACAAAAATGGTGCCACCTCACCACATACAAAATGGGCTCACCAGCCTATATTGGTACAAAAAATACATAAACAGAGAATCCCTCATGGTGCCTCTAGATCTCCTCCACCTGGCCCTCTCTCTAGAGGAGGGCACCCACCAACTAGGGGTCCCCCGGGTACTGGAGGTAGTCACCCAGTCATCACTTCCCCCGCTATAGTGGCTCTCTAAACCATGGTCTTCCATGCCACCAGAACACCCACACATTGTTCCATGACTCCCTCATCCAGGATCTGTGTCCACAGGCCCTTAGGCACTCCTTGTAGTACCATCTCCAAGTGGCGACGAATATCCTCGAATTCTCCCCCGACCTCTGCTAGAGGAGCATGTGATGCCCCTTTATCGGGGTCATCGAAATAGTGTCACCTGGCTTGTCTATCATCATCAGCGGGACTTGCCCCAGCATCATCATGCCATTGTTGCTCTCCTACCCACGACTCTCCCCACAGAGGTCTCACTGGCCCCTGACGATTTGGTTCCCTAACCAGCTCAACCTTGCGCCCACACAGTCCCACATCTACACATAAAACAAATAAATGGTAGCATCAACATCCATCTATACATAACACACATTCTATACTATCTAAAAATCAAATTATCAACAATCACATCATACCTCTACGGTCGAACACCTCTCCTGGAGGTAATACCATCTCCAGATCACCCTGTAAGTCCACCCCATAATACAGATACCACAATATGATTTGTGGCATCTGCCACCACACCTGTGCAGCCTCAGCCATGAAGTAATGGCCACCCTCCCCACCACCATGACGAACCAGGATTGTCGACCACCACCTCAGTTGCAGCTCTTGCACACCAGGTATGCCCAACAACACTCTAGGGCACAACATTGGCACCCTCTCCAAAAACCATGCAACCAGGATAGACCCAAAGGAAAAATCCCCCAAGTCATCAATATGACACTTGTCCAACTGCCCCGCCATCTTGGCATGGAGCATCATGCCCCAAGCAAAATTCTCATCGGCCAGTGACCGCTCCATAATCCTCAGCTGACCTCCATTGATCCACTGAGTCACAAGAGATCCATAAACTCTCACAACCATCACTTCCACGCAATGATGAACAAGGGAGTCCATCACCCCAATACTCACCATGGAGCTCGACATGAATTTCTCCCTCATGCAATACCTCTAGCCTAAGACATCGAACTGCCCATCCCCAGGTACTAAGGGCTCCGTCGGTAAGGGACTCCCCAGAAAAGGGAGCCCAGTTAGAAAATATATATCCTCCATTGCAGTGAAGGCCAACTACTCACCCCGCACCATAAAGAAATGCAGATCTGGACTCCACATATGAATCAAGAACTGCAAGAGGTACTCCTGGGCCCATATCAGGGGGCACTCAAAGAACTTCAACAACCCACAAGCTGCCAAAGTATCATGGACTGTTGACTCCTCATTGGTCACTCCCTCCCTAAAGAGTGACCAATCTCTCTCTCTCCAGTGAACTGGCATCATCCAAATGATCACCTGCATCCACATCTACAACACTTGATCAACAATCATAACCCATAAAAACATCAAAATCTCCAAAAAAGATAAAATTTTGCACCCTTCATCTTTGCCTCACATGCACGGCTATTTTTTCCTACAGGTGCGCACAAATGCATGCCCGTTCATCCCCCAATCGCGCACTCATGCACAACTATCGGCCATATAGAGTTGCATTCATGCACCCCTGTCACACATATAGGTGTGCATCATAGCGCACATGTTCACTACACAGTTGTGCACGCATGTGCAGCTGTTAGGGGCATAGACGTGCATGCATGTGTTGTTGTGACTTACACATGCATGCATGCCATGTGCACCTATTTTCCCCATTAGGGTGCCCCCGTGCACAGATGACAGAATTACACGTGTGCACCCATGCACAAACATTTCTCGATCTCCCATGCACTAGGGGGGGCACACCCACAAAACCCCATGTACGACCCTTCGTACAAGCCCTGCCCAAAAATAGAAACCCTAATTCTATGCAGGAGGATAGAGCAACCAACCTGAAGCTCGCCGATCTTGACTTGACTGCCTCGATCTCCTAGAATCTCCCAATCTCCTCTACAATCGCTTGTCCACTCAATAAGACAACAGGTACAAATGAGGTGGCATTATGGGCCCTACAACTATATATTGTCCAGTTTGCCAAACTTCCCGACTCATTTTCGAGAGCTTCGGGTGTCATTTTTTTGATCCCTCTTCAGCCACAGGATCAGGACCCCTCCACGTACACCATTCCATTCCTCGAGCCACTTTACATCCTCAGCTCCCAGGGGACATTGTTCTCATTTAACTCTCAGGTATGCATGCTTACATTCACATATTATTGAATAATTGTTATATGATCTTTCTCTTCAGATATTTTTCACGTCGGGTATTCAATTTTCCTATGTGCAGGTACTTGATCAGCGGTATCCTTCCAGGTATATTATCGACACTGACATGTAGTCATTCCCTTTGAATATCAAAATGCATCTCCCAGTCACACCCTCCGATATTTTCCTCAAGGATCCCTATATATTCATCTCTATAGTACTTTCACGTCCACTACATTTCGGTACTGACACACGGTAGCACTCTCCCCCACATGATTTGTCCCATTCATAGTCCCCTTGACACTTTGACACTCATGTTGTTTTCACCCTTTAGGGATGGGATTCCTGATAGTCTTATGCATCAACGAGAACTAGCCACATACCCCTTCTCCTCATTTTTCTATCCTACCCAATGGACTCCTGGATTACTTCATCAAGGATCCAGTTTTGATTGCACCTCCATAGTATCATTAACCATCCATTTCACCCACCATCAGTTTTCCCATCTGCAGATTGTCCTCCATACATTTCCCTAATATAGAAACCTGCCTATGGGGGCCCACCCTCCAGCTGTTTTTTGAGCATCTTGCGCCCTCATTAGGCCAAGCCATCTTACAATGGGGCACCCATTTATATATCTACACAGTTATCCCAACTTATTTTTTATTCTTTTGGTAATTGTACAAACCCCTTTTCTGCATTTTCATAGCTTTTTGTTGTCGTTTTTAGCGACCTTCCTTTCCTCGATAAAGAAATCCTTGTCACCCTTGTTTGGGGAATTTTTCACTTCCCGACATCAATGAAATTATCCGTAAACCCCAAGTATCCTATAACCCATACACATTTTGATCTCTATGTTTATCCATTTTGTCACACCTCTAGCACAATTTACCCTCATCTAGTTGTCCCCTTGACACTAGATTCAGTTTCATGGTTGCTACCATTTTACATCTCTCCCCAACCAATGACAGTCTTGAGTCTCACTACTCTTAGACTTTGTCCATGTTACTCATCAGTTCCTGATTTTATCTGAATGGATTCCATGAATCCCTCTGCTTCGCGATGTCGCGTCTCCCTTTCTGTCAACATCAACACGGTTTCTAGAAGGGCGACCGTATCTTGAATCTCATTAACTTTACAATGAGGAGTCTTAGATGACATAAGGAAAACCACCATTGTTCTCTGTTGTCGTTGACCCCCTTAACATTCGACTTCAACACTATCTCATGTTATGGTGGGTCTTACTTTGTGACTATTGCAGTTGTTTTATCTTAGCCTTGTTTGGGGAATTTTTCACTTCCCGACATCAATGAAATTATCCGTAAACCCCAAGTATCCTATAGCCCATACACATTTTGATCTCTATGTTTATCCATTTTGTCACACCTTTGGCACAATCTAACCCACATCTAGTTGTCCCTTGGACACTAGATTCAAGCCATGGTTGCTACCATTTTACATCTCTCCCCAACCAATGAAAGTCTTGAGTCTCACTACTCTTAGAATTTGTCCATGTTACTCATCGCCTCGATTTTATCTGAATGGATTCCATGAATCCCTCTCAAGCCACATGTCGCTGGGCCTCTTCTCACAACATCAACACGGGTTTCTAGAAGGGCTGACCATATCTTGAATCTCATTAACTCTTACAATGAGGAGTCTTAGATGACATAAGGAAAACCACCATTTTTTCTCTGTTGTCGTTGACCCCCTAACATTCGGACTTCAACACTATCTCATGTTATGGTGTGGGTCTTACTCTTTGTGACTATTTTAGTCTTTTTTATACTAGCCAAAGACCTCTGAAATTTCATAGACCATTAATGTCTGCACATTTATCGACACTTCCCACATGTGTCCTTACTTATTTTTAGAGTTTGCTTCACACCATCGTAATTGTCCTCTGTTATTATCAAACCGCCCCGGAGGGTGCTCCAGTGATCTACGAGACTACGTCCACAACAGCTTCAGTCACTCCATTTTGAGTTACATGACACGAGCATGGGACATGCCTGCCTCATTTGTACATAATTTTATTTTTTACACACCCTAGGAAAAGCTTGGGTCCTAAAGGTCCCCCTCTCCTTTCAATGGATCATTCTTGATAATCCCCACAATTCTCTTTCTTACACATGTACTATCAGTAGAAGAAACATTGATATATTTTGGCTATACATATGCTCCTAACCTCACACATCAGGGGGCATTTGTTAACACTGAAATTTCGTCTGTAAATGGTTACAGGAATCCAACATCTCCAAACAACTATTAGTTCACCCAAGGACCAAAAATTCATTTCCAAGAAAGGCCCAGAACTATACAATAGCAAAAAAAACAACATGCACTAAGACCACACATGGAGCGCGCACACATGCGCCATTCAAAAATGCAGTAAAAATCGCACATGCACACGATGCGCAATTGTGGACACAAAAAAAAATGTGCATCCCTCAAAATGGAGCATTTATGATATTAGTCGGCCTCCCACCCACTTCTGGTTTAGCTTCCAAGTCGATTTGACATCCAAATCTCGACTGAATCCGACTGGGTGGTTGGTCAAAGACCTGAGGGTTCCCTAAATGGCCCCTTGTTCACACTAAAATCTCATTGAATAATGCCTCAAAGTTATGCTATAAAAGGAGGCCATGGGTGCACTACCTTTTCAAGGGAATTCATTTGTATTGTTACTCTGCTGATATTCTCTTAGAGGATCCTCTTTCCTCATCAAGAGCATGCTAACACCATTGCACTTAGCCATTCATATCACCTCTATATTGAATGTGCTTTGGATTCTCTTCACCATTTCATTCTAGTTCCTCATTTGTAAGAAGAGCTCAATATTTTGGGGGTCCAAGAGCCCTCCCTTGGAGGAAGAGGGGACCCAAAGTCTCTCTTTTTCTTCATTGTTTTCTTTCTAGTAATACAATCCTTTCCATTGGTGGCGTGAGTCTTGTTTGTTTCTTGTTATTATCTTCTTATGCACTATAGTTTAATTGTTTTTATCATTCTTAGTTTAATTCTTTGCTTATCTTTTATGCTTTATCCTTCTAACCCTTTTCTTTACTGTTGTCTTGCCTAGATGACCCAACTGGGCTTGTAAGCCCCATTATTTTTCTCATTTAGGTGACAAAAGAGGTGCAACAGGAAGTTTATCCCATTGCCATGGAAAGTTGAAGAAATTGTGTTGAGAAATATGAACAAAATAGATGAGTTTTTGACCCATTTCAATCATTCAAATTTTAAGTATGCAGAAGAAATGACAGGGTTTGACCCAAGTAATATTTGTATGAATCACATGCAATCAATGGGATTTAGTAGTGCATTTACCCAAGTAATTTTATGCGAGGAAGAAGAGGATAAAAATACAGATACTCCTCCACAAACTGTTGATGATATTGAAACTTTGCTAAGCACTACAGATCAATATAGGCAAAGAGGAAAGGGCCCAAATGAAAAAGGTAATCAATTTCCAACAGTGTCATAGAAGAATAGTTTACCCAAAATAAATATTAAAAAAAAATACCAATAGAAAAAAAAATTGAGCGGTAATTCAAGTGGTGGTGGTGATAGAAATCTCCATCAAGGAAAAATGGGAAATCCTCATAAAATTCCAGTTAGAAAGAAGAGAAAAATTCCTCTACAAGAAGAAGAAGAACATCAAGTTTCAGAAAATGATGTTAATAATTTATCTCTTGAAGATATGGACCTTGAAGTTGACATTGAAAATATACAGTTTCCTGAATAAGAGAAACAGTTACAAGAAACCAAACAAATTTCATTGGAAGTTGCCACACATGAAGAACATTTTTCATAAGATGAATCATTTACTATAAAGAATGAAATATTTGATAGAAATTCCATAAATTTAGTGTTTGAAGGAGCAAGTTAGAAAAATAATAAAGGAAAATCTCATTCCAAATATGACATTAGTAAAATTTTTGCATCTCAAATCTCCAAAATACACAAGGTAACTGATGATTCATTGGAAATTTCAATTGATGATTTGGAAGTAGATAATGCCAGAATAAAGGAAAAGGTTAGAGAACTTGAATCCACTTTAATGCCACCCCCAATTATTGCAAGGCCATTGACCATTGCGAATCCATAAACATTTGATTTGAAATTAAAGGGATAATCAAGTTTGTTAATCGCTATCAAAAAATTTATTGAAGAAAACATAGAGAGAAAAATGTCACTTATTATGGAAGAATGGGATGTATCAAGTAATATTATTTCTTTTGGATCTAGATTGAACGAATACAATGAATTTATCTAGGAATATCACAAGCATGAGAAAGGGTTTTATAAATATGTTGTTATAAAATTTACAATTAAAGTTTCTAATATGACTGAGCTTAAAAGGAGATCAGAGGATTTGCCTTATCCAACTAGAATGAAACAATTAAAATCATGTTGGGTAAAAAATATTAGTAATTTGAAGGAAATTGTGGAAAGTTGCAATGAAATTGTAAACAAAAGAGAAAATTTATTCAGAAAACTTACCAAGATAGATTTGGAAGGAAGTACCAGAGAAGTTCAATACCCAAGGTTAATTGTAAATTCCATGTTCATGACAAGACAACAGTTTGAAGAACACATGGATATATTAAAATGCCTTTCAGTTGAAAATTTGATAGCATAATTGAATATAATGAAAGTGAAATCGAGAATTGGCTAGTAGAATATGCAATCAAAAATCAAGATATTGAAGAATTAGTTCATAATATTTCATATGATTTAAGAAATTTGGAAGGTGAATTATTTGATGTTAAAATTAAACATGATACAAATGTGTCGCTAATGAAAGAATAAATATAATAATGGTTTAGAAAGGCCTTAATCAAGACTACCGAAGAAAATCAATAAATGAAAGTTAGTATTGTCCTAGAAACCGTCAGCAAGGAGGATAAAAGGACAACAATGACACCTAAATTTGAGAGAGACTCCATCACAACAAGAATATACTAATTACATATTTATCCATTCTCAGAATTCATCCAGTTGTATTTATCCTTTCATTACAAAAATATAACTGAATTCTGATAACTTTCTTTTGTCTTCTTTCTAGATCCTGCTTCTCATGCTTTGTTCCTCATTCTTCCCTCTTCATCATATTTTTTGTAAATATTTTTATGGTCCAAGGGAGCCACAATCCAAGTCCATTTATGGAGGAATGCCTTTAAATTTCCAATATTGTAACATACATTATTATTTTTGAGAAATTCCAGAGAACTATTTTGAAGTTGGTTTTGATTATATTTTGTATCTCTGAGTTTTGAGTACAAGATATTGGAAGTCGACTTATCAAAATATTCTTTTGATCTCAATAAATAATACTCTTTCAAATTTATCTTGTGCAATTCGACCATTTCCTTTTATTTTGAATGTGATCAGAAACTTTATTAGACTGTGATGGATGTGAGGATATTATCATTTTATGTGTTTTCTTCAATGTGTGATGTTTGAGGTTCTTGGTCCACTTCTTAGGAACTCTCCACATATATTTATTTTTCAGCAATTTGTATTTTCTTGAGATATAAATATTTGGATTATATCATTTGATATAATCCTATATTATTTTTTATATCAAGTATTCAAATAAGATCTTTATCCAAAGAGGAGTACCACCTCTATAACAATGTAGGAGGAATCATATCCTCATAATGTTTTTATTTTGGTCCTGACATATTCAAACCTCAACATTTTTGGTGACCATACTGGGGAGAAAATAAAGTTTGTCCTAGACCAAAATTTTCTACTACTTTGTCTCAATCTAATAAATTCTAGTTAGAAATTGGATTGGGAAACCAAAGAAGTATTCTACATCAATTATATAATCTTGTAATGACAACAACCCAAAATTCAGAAGAATTGGAAAGATCTTGGAATACTCTTGTTCAAGAGGAAGAAAGAGAGATTATTATAAGAGAAAGAAAAGTTGAAAGAAACATTCAAAGAGATAAAGAACGAAATAGAAATTGAAACTAGATGAGTATAAAGGACCAGTAACCATAAGTAGAAATAAGCACTTGCGCATACCAGAAATGAAAGAACATACTTTTGAAGAAAATGAAAAAGATACAATTATGGGTGATAGAGAAGAAATATGTGAAGAAAGACATGAAGAAAGACATGAAGAAATAAGAGAATAAAGGTATATAAATTCAATAATAAGGGTAAGATACTCTCCGCCTAACCTCTGAGGAGGACAACATGAGATTCCTATTCTTCCAAAGGGGACATTGAAGACATTTTCAAGTGAGGGAGAAATTGATCCTAAAAGACACATGGATCTATTCTTGGATATTTGTGATTTTAATATTATTGAACATGATGATGTGATGGTGAGATTATTTCTTTAGGCACTGACTAGTCAAGCTTATTTATGGTATACATATTTTCCAACAAGGTCAATTTCATTATTTGATGATCTTGAAACAATGTTTTTAAATATTGTTTCTCCACCAGTGGCTTACCATACTCTTCTTATAGAATTTACTCAAATACACCTAAGAAAGAATGAGAAAATTCATGATTTTAATTTAAGAATAAATAAAACATTGAATAAAATCCAATAATAACAAAATCGAAATCATCTAGTAATACTCATTTGTTATAATAATGCAATTCCTTTCAATATAATTTTTTCTATCATAGCTTCTCAAATTGAAACTTAGATGGAGAAATGGAAAAAGATATGGAAATGGAAGATATTATGTTGGAAACATGAGGAGACCCTAATGTTATTCTTGAAAGATTCCAAAGGAAAATGGACAATTTTTCTATTTCAAATCAAGAAGCCTCAAGTTTAGACAAGAGTGAGGACCAAAAAACAAATCATGTTGAAAATCAAGGAGTTGGAAAAGGTTTCTTCAAATCGGTTATCCCAAATGTAAAAAATGATCCTACTGTAGCCCAAGAAACTAGACATAGTATGGAGATTGCACAAATAAACACAGTCATTAGGAAGATGCAAAATGAAATAACTAGACGAAGAATAAATGAAAATTCAATGTCTAATCCAAGAATGTTTGTTCCATAACAAAGAAGAAATCCTTCCCAAGAACAAAGAACAATAATGGAGAATATCAATGATCAACAAAGATAGAGAATCCCAAGGAAACAAAATACAAATGCATTAATACTTGATGAAGATTACGATGTACAAATTATTGATTAAGGAGATGACTATATTCAAGAAGAAATTCTTGAATCTTTATAGACGAATGAATGTGATTCATCTATGTATATATTTGAAGAAGATGAAAAAAATAATATCTCACAAGACAATTTTGTCCAAACATGGAAGAAAGAAAATAAATCCAAACTAAAGGAGAATATTTAAAAAGAAAATGAGAAATAAAAGGAAAACGAAAAGGAAAAAGAGAAGAATAAATCAAGCGTTATACAAAAAATAAGTAGAAAAGTATTTTAAGTCTCCCTCAGATGATTTATAATATAGTTGATGATATTAGAAAATTGATAATCAGTTTTCCTTTCATGGACGTGTTAAAAATCCCACAAGAGGGAGAAAACATTCTCAAGTTTTTAGATGAATTGGGAAGTAGAATGGAGGCTATTGTTGCAAGTCCAAGGAAAAATCAGACTACATCGACTGCCAAGATGAGAGGAAAAGTTCCACCTTTTTATATTTCAATAGAAAATCATGATGTTGTTCTTCTTAATTGTTTGGTAGATTCTGGAGCAACGAATAATATCATTCCTCTAGAAGTAATGGAATCACTTGGTATGAGTTGTACTAAATACTACGAGACATGTGAAAATATCTATGCAATTGACTCTAGAAAAGTTCTTGCATATGGAGAGATTAAGGAATTCTATTCTTGGATCATTGTTGTGCCTCATATTATCATTGTTTTCACTATTATAGTGGTTTATATCCCTCCATCATATGGAGTAGTCCTCGAACAATATTGGTCTTTGATGATTGAGGGTTATATCATGAATGATAGTAGTTGCATTATGCCTCCAAACAAATATGGGACAATTCTCAAGGTTCCTTGTCATCCTAGAAATCCATTTTTATTTAATAATAAGGAGAATGAATTAATGGAAGATTATGTGGATGTTGTTGTAGAAAAATCTCCCTGCGGAGAGGTAGATTGCCTCAAAGAGCTAGACCCTACTCTAAGACAGAAAGTGATTAATGTGGACACTCACTTCCTTTAAAATCTATACAAACTAATGCATGAGGAGGAAGGAGAACAAAAGTACATTTTTATCGACATTTGTCCCTGCACGCTCTGAGTCGAGGTCCAATATTTTGCTCCTCGACGAGTCCTGTAGACAAACAAAGTATGACCACTTCCTACTCTATTGATATTAGCTTGAAAACAAATCTATCCATCAACGACAAGTTCATGTAAAATCAGACACAAACTAGAAAGAAACAGGCCAAGCGTGTCATATTAATGAGAATAACGACAACAGTACTTACAATCATAGATGCGAATGCGACAACTTCGTCAAGTCCCTTCGTCTAACCCTTACTGGAAAGATCCACGGCCTGGATGATAACAGCTTCACTGATCACTCTCCTTCAGCTAACTATTTGTTTCCTATGGGATCATAGGTTTCATGCTAGCAATTCTTCCCCCTTTTCACCATCATAGAGCCTGCTTATATAGGTTAAGAGAGGCTTAACCTCTTGAGGTATCTTTAGGGTAGGTTGAGGAATTCCCTCCTTAGATCAAGGATCTTCTGATTGAACCAAAAATTTGAATGCAACTGCCTTCCAAACTTGAAATATCCTTCCCTTATTCTCGTCAACGGGCCAACCACTGCCCAGATTAGACATCGCTCCCTCAAAAGGGGCATGAGGGTGCTATAGCACTCCCTAGGAAGCTTGAGGGGAGTGCCAACGCTCCCAGGATGGATAGCGCTCCTTCAGAGGGGCAGGTCAGCATTATAACGCTGCCTAAGACCTTATAGGGGAGCGCCAGCGCTCCTAAGGATGATGTAGGGGAGAACTCACCTTCCAAACCTTTGTTTAAGAGCTTCTTTCAGGTGGAAAGAGTTTCTTGACTTCAGTTAATCATTCTCCTTTCTCCAAATCAAGCGTCTGAGTTGTTCTAGATGTCTCCTCGGTGTCGTCATCATGGCAGTATGCTTTGTTTGATGTTTGTGACACTTGTGAATGACATGTGACACTTGCGACAGTTGAGAGGATCATGCGACACTTACAACACTTATCGAAGTGAGAAATATTGAGGTATAACAGATTGCCCCCCAAACTATGAAGTTAGAAGATGCAAACTGATAACTGAAATGATTTGTAGACATTCAAGCAAGGGTATAGACTCAGAGAACCTGATGGAAGATGCACACAAACATCCAACAAATATCATTACATATTTCAAAACCCAAGGCAGGCATACCTATGCTTGGGTGATCAAGACTTGCAAGATATGGCCTCCATAAAATACATTGGGGATCCATAATTGTATTGATAAAAAGGTATAGCAACTGAAAATACACTATGGATCTATACTCATATGACCTGAACTGATAGTAGGCATGAAGAATACACAGTGGATCTACGAGATGACAAGACATAGCCACGACCAATACAAAGTGGATCTATGTAACAATATATGTGTCATTGTTCAAGAGAAACTCC
>SNQJ01S0013291.1:91656-106303 GCA_010110895.2 Picea sitchensis | reverse complement strand
GAAGGAAAGGTATAAGTTTCCCTAGAAGAAGGGGTTCTTCCATTGGTACTCCCAGGATTCAATTCCATTAACACTGACTCGACCTAAGGTCCACTAAGTAAAACAAACAACACACGCTAAAAATATAAGAAGCAAATAATCAAACAAACCTTCCTATGATGAAACCACTAGTTGGTGATGAAATCCAACGTCGCGAGATCAAAATAGGAAGGGGCAGGGATAGAGCAGGTGGATTAGTTACATTGTCGACCTGCTTAACGGACTTATGCCTTGGTGCAAGATTCCATGCAGTAATTGTGGATTTACCCTCCAAGGAGCCCGAGTGAGTTTGACCAACGTCTATTCCAAGTATAGTGAGACTTCCCTTCACCGTCACCTTGTGTGAGACCCTAAAGATTGTGGTTACTAAGGTCACCAACTCATAGTCAGCCCCTGGGTGGGTACAGTCAATAGTACAATCGGAACGTATGGACAGGATAACAAGTCTGAAATCAACTTGAAAGACTCCCACACATAATTGTGGGTATACCTTCCAGTGACCCCCAATATACGATCCGACCACTACAAACAGTTGAACCACGAAGGGATAATCTCCGTAACTCACCCGAATGCGACCTCATGCGTAACCCCTATGTGAGAGGGGGATCCCAGGCAGACCAATATGAAAATTGGATTTAACTCTCCCTACCACAAGATACTAAGTTTGTTTGACAGCTTTGGAAATTTATCCTTTCAACCTATTCCAAATCCCTACACCTTAAACAAATGTAGGTTTGCTACCAAAGATGTAAAAAGTCTGATAAATTTTAGTTAAGCGTTGATTTTAGTGGCTGTTGTTTACTCAAAGGGTGTATGAAAGTGAAATTGATGGAATTATGACTCAATTCCCAAAAATATGCATGAAATATGATAAACAATCATTTCTTTTCAATGAATACCTATTTAAGGGAAAGAGGAAGAGTCGGTTTCACTATCAAACACTTGATAAGGAATGCCCTCAATCAATTTTGTTCTCAATCAAATCCAATATAATGCTACAACATTTCAGAAATGAAAACTAATATGCAAACTAAACATTAAGATGTACTTTTGTCATTTGTATGTGAATGATAATCAATTCAGTGAAAAATTTCTCTTGCCAACTACCCTTTCAGATCAAGGAGATTCAGAAAAGAAAATGCAGATTTCGCACAAACAACACACCCTTTTCCAATCAAACAAGAGAAAGAAAACAAAAAACTCAACAGGAAGGAGAAAGTGATTGGATCATATGACCTCAAAGAACCAAGTGAGAAGAGTTACATACTTCTAATGTCCTTCACTAGAGTTCCCGCTCAATCAGATAGGAGAGAAGAAAGCAGGGGATTGATTTCAAGCTCTCAACAACAAAAACTCAAAAAGATTGAAGAAGGGCATAAAATATGAACAATAAGGTGTTTACTTCTCAGGAGGAAGCATGTCAAAGGTCAAAGGAAGCATCATTGAATCACAAAGCAGCTCAACAAGTGAAGAAACAGGGTTTCTAACCTCAAAAATGCAATTTTTTGAAGGGATTTTGTGAAAATAGGGGCTGGCGCTCTGGTGTAAGGGACACCAAGTTGTTATAAAGCTCTTTCCAACACTCTAAGGGAGCGTTGGTGCCCTGCTAACAAGGCAGGGGAGCGCTGGTGCCCAAAAAATCACAAAAATGTCCAAAAAACCTTAAAATTCAGTCAAATTTTGACAAACAAGCTGAGTGTGATGGGGTAAAGAGTCAATCAGCATACGAAATCAAACATATGAGATGAATGGGATCTGAAAACAATCAAAGTGTAAGACAATTTTTATGAGGAGAAATCAAAACTGAAAAGTTCTGATTCGTTCCCCAGCGGAGTCGCCAGTTTCTGTTGTAGGAAAATCTCCCTGCGGACAGGTAGATTGCCTCAAAGAGCTAGACCCTACTCTAAGACATAAAGTTCTTAACGTGGAAACTGACTTCCCTTCAAATCTATACAAACTAATGCATGAGGAGGAAGGAGAACATAAGTACTTTTTTATCGACGTTTGTCCCTGCACGCTCTGAGTCGAGCTCCAATCTTTCGCTCCTCGACGAGTCCTGTAGACAAACATAGTATGAACACTTCCTACTCTATTGATATTAGCTTGAAAAAATATCTATCCATCAATGATAAGTTCATGTAAAATCAGACACAAACTAGAAAGAAACAGGCCAAGCGTGTCATATTAATGAGAATAACGACAACAATACTTACAATCGTAGATGCAAATACGACAGCTTCGTCAAGTCCCCTTCGTCTAACCCTTACTCGAAAGATCCACGACCTGGATGATAACAACTTCACTGATCAGTCTCCTTCAGCTGACTGTGTGTTTCTTATGAGATCATAGGTTTCATGCTAGCAATTCTTCCCCCTTTTCACCATCATAGAGCCTNNTTATATAGGTTAAGAGAGGCTTAACCTCTTGAGGTATCTTTAGGGTAGGTTGAGGAATTCCCTCCTTAGATCAAGGATCTTCTGATTGAACCAAGAATTTGAATGCAACTTCCTTCCAAACTTGAAATATCCTTCCCTTATTCTCCTCAACGGGCCAACCACTACCCAGATTAGATAGCGCTCCCTCAAAAGGGGCATCAGGGCGCTATAGCACTCCCTAGGAAGCTTGAGGGGAGCGCCAGCGCTCCAAGTATGGATAGTGCTCCTTCAGAGGGGCAGGTCAGTGTTATAATGCTGCCTAATACCTTATAGGGGAGTGCCAGCGCTCCTAATGTTGATGTAGGGGAGTGCTCACCTTCCAAACCTTTGTTTAAGAGCTTCTTTCAGGTGGAAAGAGTTTCTTGACTTCACTTAATCATTCTCCTTTCTCCAAATCAAGTGTCTGAGTTGTTCTAGATGTCTCCTCGGTGTTATCATCATGGCCGTATTCTTTGTTTGATTTTTGCGACACTTGCGATAGTTGAGAGGATCATGCGACACTTACGACACTTATCGAAGTGAGCAATATTGAGGTATAATAGATGCGGTTATTGGAAATTACGTTATACTTTATTTGGAGAAATTAGAAAATTTGAAACAATAAGGTGACTCTTTTACTGGATTTTGGAGAATTTCATTTGATGGTGCATTCTCAAGCTTAGGGAATGGTGTTTTGAATTTTTCTTAAAATCCTTGATAAATTCATATATCCAAATTCCATCAGACTAGAATTTCCATGCACCAACAATGAAGAAAAATACAAATCAGTAATCCAAGGGATGATTCTAGCATTGGAAATGAAAATCAAACATTGGATTGTAATCAGTGGCTCCGAAATGGTTATAAATCAAGTCATCCAAAGACAAAAGGTTAAGAAAGAAAAAATGAAATTATATGTGAAAAGAGTAAATGAACTGATTGAGTATTTTAGTTCATTTAACATATCATTTATCCCCAGAGAAAATAATCAAAAGGTAGATTCATTACCACTTGTTGCTTCACTATCCATTCCCAAAGATATTCAAAGAAAAATTTCATTCCAGATGAAAAGAATCTGTATACCTTTACTGCCAGACAATGAAGGATATCTTCAAGTATTTGAAAATGATGAGAAATTGAATGATTTTTTGGCTAATGAAAATGATTGTAAGGAAGATGATGATAATGTATCCCATGTTCCAAAAGATTGTGTTAAATCATAATCTCTTTTTACAAGAGATGAACAAGAAAAAACTCTCAAAGAATAAGTATCAGTGTGTAAGGTGCAAGAAACAAGGAACATAAATATTGGAACTGAAAGCTCCCCTAAGTATGTAAATATTGGAATTGATTGCATGCCAGAAGAAGTTTCTCAATACACTACCTTATTCAAAGAATTCTTTGATATATTTTCATGGAGATATGATGATCTCAAGGGATATGAGAAGTCTGTATTCCAACATATTATACCATTTAAGGAAGGGACCAAGCCTTTCAAACAAAATATAAGAATGATGAATACTAAGCTAAATCCTTTGGTAAACTGGAGCTTCAAAAATTAAGAAATGTTGGAATTATTTACACAATTAGACATTCATATTTCCTTTCAAATCTAGTAGTGGTGAGAAAGTAGATCAAAGAAATTCATATGTGGGTTGACTTATGATATCTGAATAAAGAGAGTATTAAAGACAACTATCCTTTTCCTAACATGGAATTTCTACTTCAACAAGTCATTGGATCAGCTTGTTTGGCCATGTTATATGATTTCTCATGATACAATTAGGTATTGGTTGAAGAGAAAGACAGGCCCAATACTGCTTCCATAACACCATCAGAGACATATGAATATGCTCACATGTCATTTGGCTTAAAAATGTTGGAGCTACTTTTCAAAGATCCATGGATCATGCCTTCAAAGATATGATAGGAAAATTTACGGTTTATTATCAACATGATCTTACTGTCCATTCCAAGACAAGCGAAAAACACATTGATCATTTGAGACAAGTTTTTGAAAGATGTAGATCATATGCGATTTCTCTTAACCAAAAAAAGTATTTGTTTGTTGTATCTAAAGGCAAATTGTTGGCACACATAGTTAGTAAAGAAGGAATCTACATTGATCCTGAAATATTCAAAGCCATTAATGAAATGAATCCTCCATATTCAAAGAAAGGGGTACAAACATTTTTTGGAAAAAAAAATGTCGTAAGAAGATTTTTCCCTGACTCTTCAAGCATTGTCAAGCCAATCATTGTTTTGTTAAAGAAGGATCGAAGGTTTGAATGGACTCCAAAAATTCAAAATGCATTCAATAATATCAATCATGCAATCACCACATCACCTGGTCCTATCATCCTGGATTAATTCAATAGAGATTTTATTTTATATTATTTTTCTACAGAAGGGGTTGTGGCTTCAATCCTTACACAAAGAAATTATAAAGGGGAAGAACTTCCAATAAGATTTACGAGTAAAACCCTCCATGTTTATGATCTAAAATATTCAAAATTGGAGAAACAAGCACTCTCTCTTGTTAAGGCAGTGGCACATTTTCGAACTTATAATATGAATTCTCATGTTATACCATATGTTCCATATTCTCCTCCGAAAATGATCTTAAATAAAAAATTGAGAGAAGGAAAGTGGGAAAATTGGTTAGCTAATATTCAGGAATATGATATTAAGATCAAACCTTTAAACAAAATTAAAGGACATGGATTATGTAAACCTATTACTGATAATGAAGCACTGAATGGGACAGTGTCATGCTTAGTTGAAAAACCTATGTTGAATTCGGAATGGTACAAGGAAATCATTTTCTATTTGAGATTTGGAAAATTCCCAATCAATATGACTCCCAAAGAAATAAGAGCCCTAAAAATGAAAACGAGTCAATATGTATTGATCACAGAAATATTGTTAAGAATAACTTGTGATGGAATGTTGTTAAAGTGTGTAGCTGTAACAAAAGCTCAGGAATTGATAAGAAAAAATTCATGAAGGAATGTGTGGAGGACATTTTGCAGAAACCACTATTGTACAAAAAATAATAAGAGATGGGTATTATTGGCCATCAATTTTTAAGGATTCATATGCAATGGTAAGAAAATGTTTTTCCTGTCAAAAAATTTCAGGTAAAATGAAGAGGTTTGCAATGCCTTTACAACCTATACTGGTGGAAGAACCATTTGCACAGTGGGTACTTGATTTCATTGGTCCAATAAGCCTGAAATTCAACAAAGGACATGTATACATTCTTATTTCCACAAATTATTTCATGAAATGAAAGAGGTAATAACATTGAAAAGGATTGATTCTGAAGAATTGGTAAATTTCCTTAAAGATAATATTCTATCAAGTTTTGGGGTGCTAGAGAAATTCATCACTGATAATGGGTCGATATTTATTGGATCAAAGTTTACTAACATTTGTGGGGAATTTGGTATCATAATGGGGCGATCATCGAATTATTATCCCCAAGGAAATGGACTTGCCAAGTCTATGAACAAAACAATGATTCAAATTTTGAAGAAGACAATTGATCATAATCAAAGAAATTGAAATTTTCAACTGACAAATGCATTATGGGAAAGAAGGATGACACCAAAGGATAGCACTAGAGTATCCCCTTATGCATTGATGTATGGAAAAGAAGAAAAAAATCCACTTAGTCCTGAACTAAATGTTTTGACTTATGCAGTAAAATTTTTCATTGAGCACTGGCATGCATGCACATTGTTGGAGGCCACTAGATATAACTAAATATGTTGGTCATGTTTTTCCCCTACTTATCCCTTGGAGGAAAGAAGCAAGTCATATGTTTTTTTATGGAGTCTCTGATATTCTTTCTTCAATCTAGAAATGTAGTTTCCCCAATTTTGGTTTGGCGCCCCTTAAACATTTCAAAATGTGCAATAAATGTGGGTGAGCCACTTCAAAAATCTGATGTTTGGGGGTTTCGAAGAACATAGTATACATATCCTCCGAAGGAAAGAACTTTGAGAGTCATTATCCAAAAATAATTACTTATTAACCCAATATTACTTTAACATTCATCATCTAAGGAATTTAGGACTCCATCTCTTCAGGGTTCAGGAGTCTTTTAAATATTGTTCTTCAAAACCTTCCAGAGGATGAGCCCTCGAATCTCATGTGGAGACCTGACGTCACATCATTGATGTATCACAAAAAGGAGGGTGCCACGTTTCACTTGAAATATTATAGATGACAACCCCAAATGTGCTTAAAATAAGTGTCGTGTGTCTCAATTGATGAATGCCATGTGTCTCAACTGATGGATTTCATGTGTCATGATAAAAGAGTACCACGCATCTCTGATTCTTCGACACTTTGACACTTCAGTGATTTGCGCTCTCTTTGGGTTGGAATATCCCGAAGTGACAATCTCTCGGAGTCATTAATTCATTAATATTGCTAATTCATCCAAGATTAAGACATATTTACCATTAAATAATTTGGTAGTTTTGTGTTCGAGACTTCGGGAGACTACACCTGCTCTTGATAGAAATATCCCGAAGGACAATCTCCTAGAGCTGACGTGATGGCCTGATGTTAATTTCTGATGTGTCATAGAAAGAAGGATGACACATTTCACCTAGAATGGAGTATATGTTGTACCATAAATTCCCAAAATGAATGTCATGTGTCATCATCAAGATCGATTACCAGGTGGCATGTTCCACGTGTCGTCTTGAGGAAGGACCTGCGTGAAAGGAACTTAGGCACTTCGGGACTTTGACACTTTTGGAAAATGTGTTAACTCTCGATCAAAATATCTTGGAGGAAATTTCCCCATAGTGATGTGGTGACTGTGACGATCGATGACATGTCAAGAAAAGAAGGGTGACATCTGTCACATGGAATGGGGAAAATGGCATGTTGAAAATTCTTGAAATGAATGCCATGTGTCACGACCGATTGATGCCATGTGTCACCATAGATTAATGCTATGTTTCAACATATATGAGAGTTGCATGTCTCCGGATCATCGAGGTTTGGGGGATTTCAAATGCAAAGTATGTATAAACCCCAGAGGAACAGACTAGTGGAGTGACGTGGAACTTCAGGACTTTGGCACTTCGGCTCTTCAACTGATTGACACTTCATCTCTTCAGATATGATGTGTTAATGACATCATTTTCATTTATATACTCTTCATCTCTTCGGATCTAACGTGTCCATGAAGTCACTTTCATTGATTGACACTTCATCTCTTTGGATCTGATGTGTCCATGATGACACTAGCATTGACGTGTCCACATGAAGAGAGTGGCAAGTGTCACCCATAAATGGGAAGATCGTGTAACCAAAGGTGTCTAAAATGAGTGCCATGTGTATTCACTAATGAATGTCACACATCTGTTCTAGATGAACGCTATGTCTCTCCATTGAAGAATGTCAAGTGGCTCCGTATTTTCGGCATTCAGGAGTTTTTGAGTGCTAAGTGTGGAGATATCTCAGATGGAAAATCACTGAAGTGATGCAGCGGTTTGATGTTCGATAGTTTTCGACAAAGACAAGCTTGGATGTTTCGGTGTCGAATTCACGAAGTGGATTATTTGTAAATCTGCGATTAAAACTCACATGAGTTCTGGAACCCTGAATGTATGAGAGTCATTGATCTAATCAGTTGTTGGATCTGCACCGTTCAAATTTAACTTGTCTATTTTCACAATCCAGGCCCGAAAATGACGGCTTTGAGTTGTTGCGTTTTGTTCACAGGTGTTCCCTGGAAGCTTACTATGCATACAAAGGACTCAATGGTATTGGACATCTCCTGTGCACAAAAAATACATGGTGTACCAGTTGCTCTCTCAATCAATGGAAAACATGATGACAAGTATTTTGAACCAAATAACGACATGCAATTATCCTTCAAGAAAACATAAACAATTTGTGCAAAGAATCAATCAATAAATATAATGATGAAAAACCAAGTCATTTAGTAATGGGAAATGACTTAACCAACCAAAAGATGAATAATTTTGATGAAGGCATAGGGAAAAGAGGTAAGAGGGGCAGGAGTGCAGAATTAGGTCTCAACATTGGCTCCAACTTGGGATAACACTTCTCTATGAGGTGCTAATAATAGTAGATCAGTGCCTTGGAATTAAATAACTTTCTCCCACCTTCCTTCTCTTACCTTTGTTTATATCTGCTAGCCATGTATATCTGCTACTGTCTCTCAACCATGCATCTTATTGAACTTAAAATTGCAACTACACCCCAGTGCCTTTGTTGGATATGGAGTCTTTATTCAGACACAACCTAACTAAAAGTTAAATGCTCGAATGACAAGCTTATTCAAATGCACACGAAAAAGGAAAGCACCTATGGTACAAGAGGGTCATTCCCTCAGAATTTTAATAAAAATAGTGTTTCGGTAAGCACGCGTTTCCTGGCCCCCCAAAAAATTCAGTATCATCCATATTGTGTAATACAAATGTGTTATTTTCCAGAATCTCAACCACCTTAAAAGGACTAAACCATAGGTTATCGAACTTATCATTCTTGGATTCTTATTCCCTTCTAGCATCCCACCTCAGGACCAGGTCGCCTTCTCAAAAATATCTCCTTCTTTGTTTTCTTATCGAAAGTTGATTTGATATTTCTTTGGTATGCTTCAGTGATATGACTCAGTGCTTCCCTATTCTATTGAACCTTTATAATCTGAAATATTCTCCTCTGGATATCATTTGGCTCCTCCATTTCCTCCTATAGGAATTTCTAAACTGGTAGAATGAGCTGAGTGGGGAAAACAACATATATCCCATAGACTAGATGAAATGGTGAGGTTACCAAGGATTTCTTGGTACTGATGCTATCAACCCACAAGGCATACTTAAGTTTAGAGTCCCAAGATTTCTTGTTTTTAGTAAGTGATTTCTTGATGATCCTGATGAGAGTCATGTTTGATGACTCAACCAACCCATTCCCCTCAGGATAATAGAACATGGAATATGTCAAGGAGATGTTATGGATTCCACATAAGTCAATAATGGATTTGGACTTGAATTCCTGGGCATTCTATGTTATAATATTTTTAGGGCAGTCGAATCTCACAAATAAATTGGTTTCCAAAAAGTTCATAATCAGCTTGTCAGTAGCATTCCTGGTGGGCACAACCTCGATGCATTTGTTAAAGTAGTCAATGGCAGTGAGGATCCACTTGTGCTTCCCACTCAAGGGTGGATTTATATCACCTATGAAATTTAATCCCCTTTTTTGAAAGGGGCCACCGACAGTGATAGGTTTCAGGGCAAGTGGGAGTAACTTATGTTTTCCTACAATCTTTTGATATTCATTGCATTCCATTACTGCAGTGAATACATCATAGAAAAAGGTGGGGCAATAGTACCCTTCCCTTAGGATCTTGAGGGTTGTATCTTTCTAATGCTGGTGCCCCCCACAAAATCCCTTGTCCATATATGTTATGGCTTTCTTAGCTTCATTTTCATGAAGACACTTTAATAGTGTGCCAACAAGATCCCTCCAATACAAGGTCTGCTTTAAAACATAAAATTTTATAGATTTTAATTTGAGAGATATGGCCCTCATATTCTTCAAATATGGTGGGATTTTAGGAGCTGCAGAAAGTAAATAATATCTCAGTACCAAGGTGAAGAAGAGTACTTTTCAAATACCTTCATGTTGTCTTATCCAGACTATGTCATGGGTGCATTGGATTGGGTGAAGGTATGATGAAATTCTAACACCTTACAGTTTGATTCTGATAACAACTTGGAAAGTCCCTATCCCTTGATCATCTTAGTGGGATTTATGTGCAGGTTATACTCCAGTAATTTGACAATCCATTTCCCTATTTTCCCTTCACTCTTTGTCTATACTAGAATCTCTTTGACATTACTGCTAGGAACACAGATTGTTATACTAGACTGTAACACATATACCCTGAAGTATTTCAATGCTTTGACCAATGCATAGGATTGATTTTCTAATATGTCATACTTCAGCTCAATATATTAGAGGGATTTTCTGAAAATTTCTATGGGATGTTCATGCCCTTATTGATTCTTTTGCAGTAGCACAACAACAATGATTTCCTTGGAGGTTAAACAAAATATAAAGAACTCTTTGGCATAGTGAGGGATGACTAATATATATGCTTCAATCAAAGATTTTTTGATCCTCTGGAATGTTGATTTTTCCTCCCGTGACCACTTGATAACAACATATTTCTTCAACATGGTGTTCATAGGCCTTATGATTTCAGCAAAGTTTGGTACAAAGCGCCTCAAAAAAAATTATTCTACCTATAAAAGAATGAATAAACTTCTTGTTTCTAGGAATTTCAATTTTTTGAATGGCCTCTACTCTCTTAGGGTCTATTTTTATACCTCTTGCTGATATGATGTGGCCTAGGAATTTACCTTATGGAATAAAAAAGTGGGACTTCCTTGGATTCAAAGAGATCCCATACCTTCTACATTTTCAGAAAATATGCTTAAGGTGTTGTAAATGGTCATCATCTGATTTGGAGAAAATGGTGATTTCATCCAAATATATAACTATAAATTTTTCTTTCTCCCCCACAAAATCTACATGCATAGCCCTTTGAAAGGTGGCCCCTATGTTCATCAGCCCAAAGGAAATTTTTTTGTATATAAATGTCCCCCAAGGGGTGGTGAATGTTGTTTTTTCTTTGTCTTCTTCACATACTACTATTTGGTTATAAACAAAGTACCCATCCAACAAGGAAATTTTTTAGGCACCTACTACCCTTTGTAAAATATGGTCCATCTTTGGTAGGGGGTAGTTTTCCTTTAGAGAAAACTTGTTGAGATTTTAGAAATAAACACACAACCATATTTCCCCACTCTTTTTCCTCATAGGTACCAAGTTGGCCACCGAGTTTGAGTACCTCAAGGGAACAATAATTCTAGCATCAAGCATTATTTTTAGCTCTTTTTCAATTATGGACATCAGCATGGGATTAAATTTCATGATCTTTTGTCTAAATGGATTAGAACCAACCTTCAGAGGGATTTTGTGTTGGATGATGTCAGTGTCAAATGTCTTCAAATCCTCATATGGCCATGCTAAAATATCAGCAAAATTTTTCATGAGGCTGACATACCTGTCTTTCTTTTCTAGAGGTAGTGCCATGGACAATTTGACTATTTTTGTATTTCCAGCAGCCCCAATGTTGCAGTCCATCACTTTCTCTTCTTGATTTTTTATGGAAGCTCCTCTGGAGACATCATGACTATCAAATAAAATTTCTAGTGGCACTAGACCCCTAGGGATGTGGTTCATTTTAACTTTCACAATGTTGTGGCCAACCAATTTTTTCAGTAGATGATATGTTTGTTGATCTCCCGATCCATCATTTTCACCTTCTTGGTCTATTGAGATACTGGAGAATTATTTTATGGTATGGAGAAATGTTTGCAACTCCAGGTCATCACTAAAGACCTTCTAGTGCTTTATGTTGTCTGGTATGGTTTTCCTGTGTATGAATTTCTCTTGATACTTGATATTTGGGTGAATGGGAGGTATGAAGGTTATGGAAGCCAATTCCATAGCATTTGCCTTCTGATTTTCCTCTCTAGGAATGAAGGATATATTGAATGCCAGAAAGAAGTTGTCAACTAGGTCCCACACATCATTCATGTATTGTTTGAGCCTCTATTATTTATATTGATAKATGTTATTGACTTGATTGATAATCAACTCAAAATCACCAAAGACTGCCAAACTTTCAATGGCCATGTTTTTAGCATCCCTCAATCCGAGTACTAGAGCTTCATACTTAGCTATATTGTTAGTAGTCTCGAATTCTATCTTATAAGAGAGAGTTATAACCTCCCATGCAAGGAAAATGAGGACTATACCAGCTCCAAAACCTTATTTTGATGAAGATCCATCGAAATACATCTTCCACAATTGGTTTTGCTGATTTGTCAAAGGTTGGTCTTTGCATTTGGTGGTTGTAATTTCTAGTTCATCACCATTTCGATGAAAAACAGATGAGCCAATCTCATCCTCAACAACATAAATTGGGTGATTTCTTGGATTTTGATGGTCACTGGAAATATAGGCCAATATGACCTCTCTATATACCCTCATGTGTTGAAATTACTGATACAACTGAGAGGGGGGGGTGAATCAGTTGTATTTGAGCTTAAACAATGTTAAGTCTATTAAAACATTCTTAAACTTTCTTCAAGTGATCATCAACATTATATATCATATGGATAGTAAAAGTAAAAAGAATCAATCACACATAAGGTATACACAGAGACAGATTTTCACGAGGAAACCCATAAAGGGAGAAAACCTCTTCTTCTTCAAAATGATAGGCAATCTTTTAAGTTATGTACATCATCTTTAATTGAGCACCAACTCAATGTGAGGTTGCTACCTCTATTTTACAAGCTGCAACTTGTTTGAGAGCACCAACTCTCTGGTTTCTCTAGCACCCACTAGAAGGAAGCACCAGCTCCCTATATGTTCCAGCACCAACTGGATGGAAGCACCAACTTCCAGTTACACAGGCTCCAACCTGTATAACATAGAACACTTGTTCTCCCTTGCACCACCCTGCCACCCTGGTTTCTTTGGCTGCAACCAGATGGAAGCTACAAATTATTGTTTTCAAGCTTCCACTTGACCCTATGAGAACAACGGTCCTCCCGAGCACCTCCCAACCTCCCTAAAATATGTGTGAAAAAATTAACAGTCAACTATGCAGATGAATAAATTCTTACCAATCTTTCTTTGTTCTATAAATCTGGTCTTCTACAAACTTATGTTCTTCTCTTCCTCTGTCTATTCAGTAGGTCTACTCTGCATCAACTCGTTTTGTCATTATGGTCTTCTTCAACTTGTTCTGTTATTCTACTCTGTGTTTCATCTCATACTACACATCTGCTTAATCTCCTCCTGCGCATGCTCTCCTTTTCTTTTTCTTACAGTTTCATACTTTTCTCATACAGAACAACAATAGAGACACAGTCTGACTCATTTTCTTTTATACACCCCTCCATGATGGTTCCACTTCACATTCTCTTTGAAAAATGAAAGACCACAGTCCAAGCAACTGAAACGCCAATTGATTGGCAATCATGAGTTCGTTTCACTAATAGATTTGTAACTGAAAATTTAACTGTGAGAGAGAGAATAGTAACCCTTCGATATCAACAATATCTTGTGCCTAATAGAGAGAATAGTAACCCTTAGCAGCGACCCCTTTTGGATATCTTCTTCAATAGTAAAGATATCAACAATCTGTTCTGTAGAAGGTATATAATTCAGTTGGACAATTCTGTTTGTAACTTGTTCTCTGAGAAAATGGTACTTGATTGGAATATGATTAGTCTTGGAATGAAGAATAGGATTCTTCGAGACACTAATGGCACTGATGTTATCACAATGAATTGGAATGGGATCAGTGTAATTTACCTTCAGATCTGTAAGAGTTTGTATCATCCATAAAATTTGTGTGCAACAAGTAGCAGCAACAATGTATTCTACCTATGTAGTGGATAATGAAATGGATCCTTGCTTTTTACTAAGCCATGCAACTAATGAGTCACCCAAAAAGAATGCTCCTCCATTGGTGATTTTTCTCTCATCAACACAGATTGCCCAGTCTCCTTCTGAATAAGCAGTTAACTAGAAATTCTGATTTCTAGGATACCACAGACCATAAGTCATTGTTCCCTTCAAATATTTAAATATCATTTTTACAGCTACCAAATGACTTTGTTTAGGAGCAGACAGAAAACGACCTACCATTCCAACAACTTGCATTATATCAGGACGGGATGTTGTGATGTACAGAAGACTGCCTATCATTGAGCGATATGTCCTTTGATCGACATCAAGTGAGATATCATCTTTACTCAGCTTGCAACCAACCACCATAGGTGTGCTAACTGTAGAGGAATCTTCCATCTGAAATTTCTTCAACATCTCTTTCAAATATTTTTCCTGAGAAATAAAAATTCCTGCAGAGATTTGTTTTACTTGTAGGCCAAGAAAGTATGACAGTCTCCTATCATGGACATTTCAAATTCTGTTTGCATAGAATTAGCAAACCACCGGACAGATGATTCATTAATACAGCCAAACATAATATCATCTACATAAACCAAAACAACTAGTAAATTATCACCTTCAGACTTAATGTAAAGGTTATTGTC
>SNQJ01S0013291.1:74080-91606 GCA_010110895.2 Picea sitchensis | reverse complement strand
ACCTCTTCTTCTTCGAAATGATGGGCAGTCTTTTAAGTTCTGTACATCATCTTTAATTGAGCACCAACTCAATGTGAGGCTGCTACCTCTGTTTTTACAAGATGCAACTTGTTTGAGAGCACCAACTCTCTGGTTTCTCTATCACCCACTAGAAGGAAGCACCAACTCCCTGGATTCTCTACCACCCACTAGAGGGAAGCACCAACTCCCTATATGTTCTAGCACCAACTGGATGGAAGAACCAACTTCCAGTTACATAGGCTCCAACCTATATAACAGAGAACACTTGTTCTCCCTTGCACCACCCTACCACTCTGGTTTCTCTGGCTGCAACCAGATGGAAGCTACAACTTCCTGTGTTCAAGATCCCACTTGAACCTCTGAGGAATACAATCCTCCCGAGCACCTCCCAACCTCCCTAAAATATTAAATGAATAAATAAGCAGTCAACTATGCAAATAAATCAACTCTTACCAATCTTTCTTTGTTCTGTAAAACCGGTCTTCTACAAACTGTTCTTCTGTGCTTCTCTTCCTCTGTTTGTTCAACAGGTCTTCTCTTCATTAACTCGTTCTGTCATTCTTCTCTGCTTCAACTTCTCTTCATCATCTTTTACTCTTCTCTGAGTTTCATCTCACGCTCTGCATATTCTCCATCTCACTCTGCACCTTCTAATTTTCTTTTTCTTACAGTTTTATTCTTTTCTCATCCAGAACGACCAACCAAACACAGTCTATCTCATTTTCTTTTATACACATCTCCAAGGCAGTTGCACTTCGCATTTCCTTAGGAAAAAGAAAGACAATTGTCCGAGAAACTGAAACGCCAATAGATTCGCAATCATGAATCCGTTTCACTAACAGATTCGTAATTGAGGGGTTAACTATGAGAGAGAACAGTAACCTTCCGATCATATTCCAAATTCACCTACACCATTGGATTGGCTTCATGAGATCTTGCATTTATTTCCTTTAAATCAGGTTTCGGCATTTCGACAATCCTGTGCTAAGTGTCTCGACACTTCATTTCGCGATCTCTAAAGTTCCGATATAGAAATTTTTTGTACTAGCTCCTTCCCCAATATGACTATGGTCATAACCAAGCGCCTATGCAAAAAGCGCTTTCGCGATTTCTCATTTTGTGATTTTCGACACTATGCTCCGTTGACCCCAAGTCAGCGAAATTTCGATCACTTGCCACATGTCCTCTAATTCGATGGTCCAGATGTGATCTTGATTCAATGGCTATGATTGAATCACGATTTTGCGATTTCGACATTCTTGTTGCATTGGGTTCTTTGCCTCTCCATGTCGCGATTCGCGAAACTCCGATATGGAGTTAGATCAACGGTCTAGATATGATCTCTATTCAACGGCTGCGATTAAATCGTGATTTCACATATCGCGATTTTGACATCCATGATGTCCAGTGTTTTTGTCACTTCAAAGTCCCGATTCACGAAACTGCGACATGGGTTCGGATCAACGATCCTGATCTGATCTCAATTCAACGGCTGCGATTAAATCGCGATTTTGCATATCGCGATTTCGACATCCTTGATGTCCAATGTTTTTTTCACTTCAAAGTCTCGATTCGCGAAACTCCGACATGGGGTTGGGTCAATGGTCTAGATTCAACCTTAATCTGATGACTCAGATTAAATCGCGATATCGCATATCGCGATATCGGGATTCCAGATGTTAAGAAACTTTGACATCTCCAACTCTCGATCCCCGAGACTCCGACATGGACTGGAATCAACGGTCCAGATCAAACCTTGATCTGACGGCTCAGATAACATCGTGATTTTTCATATCGCGATTATGCTCGCTTCTCCTTGTACCTTAAAGGACGTGCGGGTTCTTCTTGATCCAACGATGGTCAGATCCTGTGCTTGGATCTACCGGCTAAGATCCATCCTCCTCTTCAATGATCTCTTCTTGTCTATATTCAGATCTGACAACCCTCGTTCTTTCGGGAATTTTGAATGGGATCCAACGATCAGAGATTCTTATCAAACTTTACGGGTCTTCGATCACTCGATCAATGTTGCATTGTCTTCGATCATTCACCTTCGATCATTCGACCTTCCTGAACTTATCTTCTGTTTTCCTGTCGATTACAAACTTCCTGTACTCATGCAAACTTCACTGTTGTACTTGCCATCAATGACAAGCATTCGTTGTCTGTTAAATATTTGCCAACAGATTACGGTGGCTACTATTCTGAAGCACAAGCCCAAGGGAGACCAGAGTCGTTGATCAAGATCAACGTGGATCGTTGGATCTACCCCTGAAAGTGCATTTCAGGAATTCGTGGGTCGAAGGATTGAAGCTTCGACGTTTGGATTCACGAAATTGCGAAGACCGAGGTGGGCCCGTGGAAGAGAAGGGTGGACACGTGTCGTCTGTTGAAAGAAGTCAATACCCCGTTGACTTCTCGTGTCTCAGGGATCCGCGAGGTAAGAGCCGAGAGTTCGACATCGAAACTCACGAAGCAGAGAGAAGCGAAAAGTGCTAGAATTAGGCCTAGCCAGTGGTCACGCATGGAGAGCGCTGATAAGAGAAGGAGCGTGCCCGTATCGACATTTCGGGTATCGCGAGATTTGGAAGCACGAGTTGGGAGTTTCGACTCACGAACTCGTGAGTGGCGAGTTGTGACAAGCATTCAGGCACATCGGGAGTTCGGGTCTCGGAAGGTGAAGAGTTGAATATTTGGGAGGAGAAGTTGCGAAGTCGCGAACTCTGAGGTCTCGAAATCGTGAGAAACCCAACCACGTCGTTTGGTCAAAAGGACATGGGAATTGAGGCTTCGTGTTCGATCGTGTGACCTCAATTTGTAAGGACCTGTGGAGAAGCATCATTTTATGTTTGTTGGATTCCTCGAAGAGGAATCGAAGAGTCAATCCAACTCAAGGAGAGGAAGTAGAGCGATCATGTAGCGGATTGTCGACTTGAGGGCCAATAGGGTCGGCGTCTGCACCATCTTGGTATCAGAGCCTGATTCTTGTTTGTATATTTCAGGTAGGAAAAGCGAGAAGGAATTTCATCCATGCCGCCAAGGAGAAGGGACAGACAAACACCCGATCCGCCAGAGGATAGGGAAATGCCAGAAGGAAGGGGTAGGCAGGTGCCGAATCCAGAAGTGGAAAGAGATCTGCATGACATTCACACCAGACTCGTGGATGTGGAAATAAAACAAAGGCGCAAGGTTGATATTGGAGTTGTCAGTGAGTCTGAAAGAGAAGATGGCACTGGACATGAAGAAGAAGAAATTACAGCAGAAGATGCAGCACATGAATGCTTGATTAGAGCTGTTGCAAGAATGAGTGCAAGAGCCAAAATGGACATTCCAGTTTATGAGGGAAACTTGGATGTTGAAGAACTTCTAGATTGGATTAGAGCTCTGGACACATATTTTGACTATGAAGATGTCGAAGAAGACAAGAAGGTCAATCATGTTGTCACAAGACTTAAAGGACATGCAACATTGTGGTGGGATGAACTGCAAGCTGACAGACGCTGCCAAGGTAAGAAGAAAATCAAGAGTTGGGATAGGATGATTGCAAAGATGAAAGTGAAATTCATTCCCAGAGATTACCAGATTACTCTGTTTCGAAGGATGAAGAACTTGAGACAGAAGCTGATGTCAGTGAAGGAGTACACTGAAGAGTTCTATAGACTGAACATCAGAGCAGGTCATTGTGAAAGCAATGATGAAAAGGTTTCCAGGTATATGAATGGCCTGAGATACGAAATTCAGGATGAGATGAGCATGATGACCATCCGAACGGTGGAATATGCTTATCAAATGGATCTAAAGTCGAAAGAGAAGCTGAGTTGAAAACAAGGTCAAATAGACCGAGGCAGAAGTCAAGCTAGGGGAAAATCAGTTGTCCAAGATAGAAATCAAAAGCCTAAGGAAGAATGGAAGAAACCTCAGATTGAGAGAGGTGGAAGCTCACAGAAAGTGCAATATGCTGGACAGAGAAGGCAGTATGCTGATCAGATAGGAGAGTATGTTGATAACAACATTATTCCTTGTAATAGAGGTAGAGGAGGAGGAATAAGTGGGGTGATAAAATGATTCACATGCGGAAAGGTCAGACACAAGTCTTATGAATGTCCAGACAAGAAGAAAGAGGAAGCAGAGGCTCACATTGCTGAAGCTCAAAGGAAAAATGTTGAGGCAGAGGATGTTGAAGGTGGAAGATCACTGATGATGCAAAAATCTCTTTTGACACCTGAGAAGGAGGTAGAGAGTTCGGTCCAAAGGAACAGACTTTTTCGAACTTCTTGCAAAACCAAGGACAGGGTATGCAAAGTCATTGTGGACAGTGGTAGCACAGACAATCTCATTTCTACAGAGATGGTAGAAAAGCTGGAGCTGGAGACGATTGATCATCCAAGCCCATACAGAGTTTCATGGTTTCAAAAAGGACATCAGGTAAATGTCACTAAGAAATGTTTAGTTGAGTTTAAAATAGGAGGGTATAAAGATGAAATACTCTGTGATGTTATTCCTATGGATGTTTGCCATCTATTGCTGGGTAGACCGTGGAAATATGATAGGAATGTGATTCATGATAGGAGAATGAACACATACACCCTAGAGAAGAATGGGAGAACTCACATGTTGTTTCTGATTAAGGACAAGGAGGTAAAACTGGAGGTAAGAAACACTGTAATTCTCATGAGTGGGAAGGAACTTCTTACAGAGGTTAAGAAGAAGGAGGAACCGCAATTTATTGTGGTCAGGAAGCCAAAGATTGTTTTAACNTGATAGGCAGTCTTTTAAGTTTTGTACATCATCTTTAATTGAGCACCAACTCAATGTGAGGCTGCTACCTCTGTTTTACAAGCTGCAACTTGTTTGAGAGAAACAACTCTCTCGTTTCTCTAGCACCCACTAGAAGGAAGCACCAACTCCCTATATGTTCCAGCACCAACTGGATGGAAGCACCAACTTCCAGTTACACAGGCTCCAACCTGTATAACAGAGAACACTTGTTTTCCCTTGCACCACCTTGCCACCCTGGTTTCTCTGACTGCAACCAGATGGAAGCTACAACTTCCTGTGTTCAAGATTCCACTTGAACCTCTGAGAACAACAGTCCTCCCGAGCACCTCCCCACCTCCCTAAAATATGTGTGAAGAAATAAACAGTCAACTATGAAGATAAATCAATTCTTACCAATCTTTCTTTGTTCTATAAATCTAGTCTTCTACAAACTTATGTTCTTCTCTTCCTCTGTCTGTTCAGTAGGTCTACTCTACATCAACTCATTCTGTCATTCTGGTCTTCTTCAACTTGTTCTATTATTCTGCTCTGCGTTTCATCTCATACTACACATCTGCTTAATCTCCTCCTGCGCATGCTCTCCTTTTCTTATTCTTACAGTTTCATACTTTTCTCATATAGAACAACAACACAGACACAGTCTATCTCATTTTCTTTTATACACCCCTCCACAATGGTTCCACTTCACATTCTCTTCAGAAAATGAAAGACCACAGTCCAAGCAACTGAAACGCCAACTGATTGGCAATCATGAGTTCATTTCACTAACAGATTTGTAACTGAAAATTTAACTGTGAGAGAGAGAACGGTAACCCTTCGATCATATTCCCATTTATCTGCGTCGTTGGATGAACTTTATTGGCATTGCCTTTAAATCGGGTTTCGACATTTTGGCAATCCTGTGATGAGTGTATCGATACTTCAATTCACAATTTCCAAAGCCCCGATGTAGCACTTTTCTGCACTAGCTCCTTCCTCCATCTCTCGCTGATGTGACCAAGGGCTGTGACCACAGCCTTATTCAACAACTGCATTTGGTAATTTCACGTTTCGGTACTTTGGCATTTCAGGACTCCTGATGTTGAGAGTCTTTGACTTCTCCATCTCTCGATAACCAAATTCCCGATCTCCAATACATCGAAGAGGGAGTCGGAACAATGGTCCACGATATCTTCGAACCAATGGCTCAGATCAATTCGCGATTTCGCATATCGTGATTTTCAACACTATGCTTCGTTGACCCCAAGTCAACAAAATTTCGATCACTTGCCACACGTCCTATGATTCGATCGTCCAGATGTGAGCTTGACTCAATGGCTATGATTGAATCGCAATTTCGCGATTTCGTCATTCTTGTTGCATTGGGTTCTTTGCCTCTCCATGTCGCGATTCGCGAAACTCCGATATAGAGTTAAATCAACGGTCCAGATCTGATCTCTATTCAACGACTGCGATTAAATCACGATATCGCATATCGCGATTTCAACATCCTTGATGTCAAGTTTTTTTGTCACTTCAAAGTCCCGATTAACGAAACTCTAACATGGGGTTAAATCAACGGTCCAGATCTGATCTCTATTCAACGACTGCGATTAAATCGCAATTTCGCATATCGCAAAATCTACATTCTTGTTGCATTGTTTCTTTGACATCTCCAACATGCGATCCTCGAAACCCCGACATGGATTGGAATCAATGGTCCAGATTCAACCTTGATCTGACGACTCAGATTAAATCACGATTTTGCAATTCTTGAAGTAAATGTTCTTGATGCCTCCAACTCTCAATCCGTGAAACTCCGAAAGGGAGTCAGATCAATGGTCCACATAACCCCCTGAGATGGACGGTTGTCGGTATTTCAGCATTTTGTGTGCCCGCTTCTCCTTGTTATACTTTAAAAGGCGTGCAAGTTCTCCTTTATCCAACGATAGTCATGTCCTGCGCTTGGATCTAATGTCTGATATCTGTCCTCCTCTTCAGCGCTCTTCTTGTCTAAATTCTAATCTAACGACCCTTGTTCTTTCGGGAATTTTGAATGGATCCAACGATCAGAAATGTTTCTCAAGTTTTACGGGCTTTCGATCGTTCGATCAACCTGAAATTATCTTTTGTTTGCCTGGTTGTGTTTCCTTTGATCATTCGATCTTCCTGAACATATCTTATGTTTGCCTATCTATTACAAACTTCCTGTACTTATGCTACTTGCCATCAATGACAAGCATTCGATGACTGTTAAATATTTGCCAACATCATGTTCTCTCCTCCAAAAACAGGGATGGTGGCATATGTGAGGTCCATTTGTAATGATCCTCCAACCTTCTTGGCCCACATCCTGGACAAAAGCATACCAAACTTGTGGGGAATGTCAGGCACAATGATGTCTAGTACTACACTTTTCATGGGTAATTGTTCCAAAGAAACCACCAGATCATTTATTAATCCCAAACATTTGGATTTTTTGCAATTGTTATCACCTAAAATGCGATTATGAAAATTTTATTTATAAAGAATGTTGATTAAAGACCAGCGTTAAATCAGCATCAACTAAAGTGCTTGGTTTAAATGCAATGTTTAGCGAATAAAAAGTTGATCTTATTAATCCAATTCTGGCTTTTTTGATTAGTTTTATGCTTTCAAGATTTTGGCTTATAGTCTTTATGTTCATTTTGGAAAAATATATTGGCCAAAGGGCCAATCTCTTGAAGTCAAAGCCCAAGATCTACATCAACACACCTGAGTTCTGCATCAACACATCCAAGATCAGTATTAGCCACAACATTCAAGTTAAGACAAATCCTTAGGCATCAAACACAAGCTACATGGAGGAAGACCCCACGGGAAGGGATTTACATTGCTCTATGTGTCAGATGATATTGGAACCTTTATGATATATAAAGATTTATAATGTTACATTCTTTATGCATGTAGAATAAATATTACCAAAAAGAAGCAGCTCGAAGGCCAACCTCCTAGTTCCTGAGCTAGCATGCAAAACCATACAACACACAAGTTAATGCACCAAGTGCTAGTGCCAAGCATAGTGGGCAGCCTTAGGCTCACATCATCAAACATGTATGGGAGTGTGGCCCTCAGCCAAAAACAAGATGTTGATGAAAGGATAGATATGAGTGTCAAAGATTGTCCAGGTGTCGGGAAGATGTTCGTTCTCAGTCTTGGAATTGGAATTGGGAAAATGTTGAATAAGTGGGGTGATGGTGCTCTATTGCCTATCAATTGGGTTGAATGTATTCAACATGAATTCGCCAAGTTGGTCATTAAAGGCATGATAGTAATGTTTCATGATTTATCTCAACAATCAAACAAAGGCCCTGTAGAACTTTATCTGTAAATGATTGCAAATGAATCAACATAGGAGCCCACAAGATCGTTATGGATATTAAATGGTAATGCCAGGTTGTAATTTAAATTTGGTAATTGATACTATACAGGGTTTTCAAGCACACACAACGTCCATGTGCTAGCCGAGTGTTAATCACTTATGCACACGTCGATATAAGACTCGAGTGCTAGTAAATTAAATATGCCTAAGCTCGAGAGTTGAAGCGTCAGAGAAACGCCTAGGTATAAGAGATAATTTGTACAGGTGCCAAGGAGAAAGAATTAATGAATGCGCATTGGAAAATAAATCACACCAGTTGCCAAAGGAGATCCTATCGAATGTGTTTGTATCTCCATCTATCATTCTCCATCAAAGTGGCCCTCTTAAGTAAAAGTGGAGGTCTTGGTGATGTTCGAGGAGGATTTCCATCTACGCTGGCAACACCTATTAATCGGGTTATGACAATCGCCCCACATTATGATTAGTTTCAGGATTGGTCTCTATAATGGTACCAATTTCTTTATGTTGGGATGAGAAAGGGATTCGAAGAGAATATTTAGACAACAGTTAAATATTACATAGATCTATATTTTCAACAGGTGTCAAATCCCTCTAGCAAAGAATACAATATCAATTAGTCAACACCATATTTGAAGCAGTCATAGCTCAACAAATTTTATTCCAAATCACAGATTGCCAGACACACACATAACATTTTATACTTCAATATTTAACAGTCCCATAACTGATTCTTCATGGTTACCTTCTTGAATTATTGATGTTCTTTTGGATTCTATCAAATTGGCTCCATAAATTTAGCCAGAGATTCGAAGGCCTTGAAGATGAACGTAAAGATGGATTCCATATTGAGAGGCAGAGTATTAGTTAACATCCAGATTATATATTCTCCGAATCCATTATTTTCAATATTAAGATCCACTTCTTCAATGAATCCACAAGCATGTGGTTAACTAGTATCTACAGACTGCTAACTAAGATCCAAATCTTAGATTTTAAGGCATTATATCAGTAATCAATGGGATATTCCAATATTTTAGGCATCATTCGACTCCTTCAATGATACATGTGGCAGGGGATTCATCAAATGATGAGTTCAATCCCGTATTTCAAGGAGTTAACTCATTAGTTGAATGGTCTTTTCTAACAATCCAATCAACGTGAAATCAAGTAGTTCAATAAGGTAACAGAAGAACATGTGGTAAATTAGTTCTAGATTTTTTGCAGTCAGTTAAGGATTCGATCCTTTTTTTTTTCCATTAAAAGTTTTCCATCATGAGGATAAAATTCACATATGGCAATCAGTCAAAACACAGAGATGGCATTTAAACTCAATTCTATATTTAAAGGCTCGAGACTTGTAGTTTATCCATGATTTTCGATTTTAGCTTTTTTTATTCCAAATTGTTTTAATCAATAGTTGGATATAAAGTCAAGGGAAAGGTGATTGAAATATGAGAGGGAAGGGGGATGGGAGACCCAAAAGGAACATAGGACAGTCATCTGGATACATTGTAATCCTATGAGGCATGTTCTTTTAATATATTTCTGCCATTGAAGCTATATGAAGGTTGTTTGATCAGTATGTCTTTCTAATTTGTTTTCTTTTTCTTCTACTAGGATAAAATACAAATTTTGAGAATCAAAACTTGTGAGTGATAGGTAGATCTATGAGCAACATATATTCTACTATAGCATTCTTGTTTTATCATTGTATTATTCAAGTATATTGATTATTTCATTTGACTGAAATGATCTTTCGTTTGATGAATTTTCTTCTTTATGTCTTCTTCTCCATTCTTCTATCTACACAACTTTACAACTTTGTCTGATAGGCAACTTGAGTGCCTTCAATCTTTAGGATATGTTGACTCCATGCCCATAGAACATTCTATGGACCTTTTATGCCCCTTCTCTCCTTTGCGTCATTTTTAACTCATTTTCATAAACAAATTCACACACCCATATTCAAATGTCTCTAGCCTCACCTCATTTGCAGTCTGACGGTGACTTCTAGAACCAACAACAGTCAAAGGAGTAAAGGTCTTGATAGGGCTTGGTGATATCCAAACCAAGTCCCTCCATAACAACTTTAGGCATAACATTGTGTGAGGCACATGAGTCCATGAGACAGTGTGATTTCAATGAATGTTAGATCTGATCTGATCTCTTCCCATATTCTAAGTGCTTAGATGTGTTAGATCTTGTTGAATACTGCATTGTTTTGTAATTATGGTTTGGATTTGCGATGTGAATAAGGGTTAATTACTGATGAATGATAATTTTTAAGTGCTTTGTTAGAGTGGTGTAATCACAGATCTATGTCCCAGCTAGGTTGCAGATATTTGAGTCCTACAACCACCCCTGCCTCTACCTCGAGTGAGACTTCACTTGCTTCACAAGTGTTGCAAAAAGGGTCAGTAGTTAGGGTTTTGTTGGTGCATTGTTGAAGCGTTGAACCCTGGGTCTACCCCTGTGCCAACAAATGGTTCTGTTTCTGGGATCTGAAACTGTGATTGTTGGGAACTGAAGAAAATAAATCTTTGTGCATAGATCTGCTACTTTAGTGCGCAATAGTCTACTTGACTTGAGAATTTTTGTTCTAAGAAAAGAATTACGATCTGAAGAAAAGAGGTAAGATATTGAAGATTTGTTCTCTAAGAAAGGTAAGATAAGTGAAAATTCTTGTTTCAAAAGAATAAATCTAAGTATGTTTGATAAATTTTGTCCTAGTATGAACATTAGGGCATAGTTAGAAGAAAGAAGATTTGATATGAAAATATCTGATAGAAGCAATGAAAGATATGTTATTCATATGCATATAAAGAATGTTTGGACTAACAAATGGATGCAAGATCCTAGAAATAATTTTTTGCAGGTTAGTTACTGTGATCCCAATGCACAGTATAGGAAAGGTTGGGGATCATTTAAGAGAAAGAGAGGATTAACCCTTTGTTATAGTTGCAGAAGACCAGGACATCTTGCTAAGGAATTCCCTGGTAGAAGACCTAGTTCTCTTTGTTGTAAAGCTATGGACCATGGAGTTTTTGATTTTCCTAGAATGATTGCCAAAGTTGAAAAGATGAATACAAAACAAGAAAACTATGAGACAAGACAAGAAACTAAGGATATGATAGAAACCCAGAAAGAATCAGAGATTGTATTAGTATAGATGAAAGAAACATTGAATGATCACAAAAATATCAACTTATCATAGGTCTTAAAAGAGAAAGAGTACATAGAAACAAGAATAGGATACTTTCATATAGACTGTTCCCTGGATGAGTAAACATAGGTGAATATCATGACAGAAAGAACTTGGAAAATTTTGGGAAAGCCTGCTATGGTTCCTTCATTAGGAGGAATAGGATTATTTAGAGGAAAGTTGATAACCCTATGTGGAAGACTTGCCCAGATATCTATGAGTTCTCATGGAACTTTGACATAAGAAGAATTTGAGATCGTTAAGTTTGTTGAGAACAATGCCCCATTTTCTATCTTGTTAGGAAAAACCTGGATTGAGAAAGATCAGATGCGAAGGAAACAAGAAGAGGAATATCTAGAACATAAAAAGAAAGAACTAAGAGATTTCATGGCTAGGAGAATAGCACAATTACTAGAAGAACAAGAGAACTAGTCGAAGCTACTAAATACCAAAGATATGGACGTCAAAGTTGAAAAGACACAGGAAGATTGGAGATACTTATCTGTACAAGAGAGTAGAGAACCTACCCCAGAAAGGGAAGAAGTATTCCCTTGAATCCTATGAAAGACCCTCTATAGTGTGAAGTTATAATTACAAGAGGAGATAAGAACGATAATGGAAAGAGGAAACCAGTGATTCAGATCACAGGAAAGAAGACCAGAAAGCTCAATAAAAAGATGGAAAAGTTAGAAAAATTGCAAGAAGTTCCAAAGAATACTTCGCAGAAGGAAGGTTTCCAAATTGACTAGGTAACTGGCCCAGTTCATCTATAGTCCTTCCATGCATTTTCCTGTGAGGTCAACGACAAACCCTATGACATGTGTGGGTATGTTCTTTCATACTATCTTACCAACAATAAAATGGCAAGAAAGGTGCACTGTGCCATTCTGAATGGAGGCTACCTAGTAGCCTCACATCCCTTTCTCTACATCATCGTAGGTGTCTTTGATCTTCTGCACCCGGGCATGATCTTCTACACCAGGGAATGAACTTTAGGGCCATAACTTATTTCCTAACCATTCAGGAGCATTGATTGAATGGTCATATTGCCTCCAACGGTCATATTGCTTCATCCTGGCGAAGTGTCAATCTGTGTTGTACTAATATTCCGACGAAGTTCAAGTTTTGGAAACCTTCCTTTTGCGAAGTATTCTCTGTAAATTCTTGCAATTTTTCTAACTTTTCCCTCTTCTTACTGATCTTTCTGACCTTCTTTCCTGTGATATGAATCACTAGTTTCCTGTTTCCATTATTGTTCTTAGCTCCTCTTGGCATGATAACTTCACACTGTGGAGGGTATTTCATAGGATTCAAGAGTAATACTTCTTCTCTTTCTGGGGTAGGTGCTCTACTGTCTTGTACAGACAGGTGTCTCCAATATTCCTATGTCTTTTCAACTTCGACGTCCATATCTTTGGTCCTTAGTAGCTTCAACTGGTTCTCTTATTCTTCTAGTAAGTGCTCTATTCTCCTAGCCATGAAATCTCTTAGTTCTTTCTTTTTCTGTTCTAGATATTCCTCTTCTTGTTTCCTTCGCATCTGATCTTTCTCAATCCAGGTTTTTCCTAACAAGATAGAAAATGGGGCGATGTTCTCAACAAACTTAACAATCTCAAATACTTCTTCTATCGAAGTACCACGAGAACTCATAGATATCTGGGTAAGTCTTCCACATATGGTTATTAACTTTCCTCCAAATAATCCTATTCCTCCTAATGAAGGAACCATAGCAGGCTTTCCCAAAATTTTCCAATTTCTTTTTGTCATGATATTCACCCGTGTTTCATCATCCAAGACACAGTCTATGTCGAAGTCTCCTATTCTTGTTTCTATGTACTCTTTCTCTTTTAAAACCTATGATAAGTTGATATTTTTGTGATCATTCAAGGTTTCTTTCATCTGTAATAATACAGTCTCTGATTCTTTCTGGGGTTCTATCATATCCTTAGTTTCTTATCCTGTCCCATAGTTTTCTTGTTTCATATTCATATATTCAACTTTAGCAATCATTAGAAAACAATCCAAAACTTCATGGTCGATAGCTTTACAACAAAGACAACTAGGTCTTCTACCAGGGCATTCCTTAGCAAGATGTCTCGGTCTTATGAAACTATAACAAAGGGTTAATCATCTCTTTCTCTTAAATGATCCCCAACCTTTCATGTACTGCACAGTGGTATCACAGTAACTAACCTGCAAAAACTTCTTTCTAGGATATTGCATCCATTTGTTATTCCAAACATTATTTCTATGCATAGGAATAACATATCTTTCATTTCTTCTATCAGAGATATTCATATCAAATCTTCTTTCTTCTAACTGTGCCCTAATTTTCATACTAGGAMAWWWTTTATCAAACATACTTAGATTCATTCTTTTGAAACAAGAAGTTTCACTTATCTTACCTTTCTTAGAGMACAAAGCTTCAAGATCTTACCTCTTTTCTTTAGATCAAAATTCTCTTCTTAGAACAGAGCTTCGCAAGTCAAGTAGAATACTRTGCACTAAAGTAGTAGATCTACACACAGATCTTTCTTCTCTTTAGTTCCCAGCAATCACAGTTTCAGGTCCCAACAACAGAACCATTTGTTGGCACAGGGGTAGACCCAGGGTTCAACGCTTCAACAACGCACCAACAAAACCCTAACTATCGGCCCTTTCGGAAACACGTATGAAGAAGATGAAGTCTCACCCGAGGTAGATGCAGGGGTGGTTACATGACTCAAATGTATGCAACTTAGTTGGGACACAAATCTGTGATTACACCACTCTAACAAAGCACTTAGAAATTAGCATTGATCATTAATTAACCCTTATTCACATGACAGATCCAGAMCCTAATTACAAAACAATGCAGTATTCAAATAGATCTAACACATATAAGCACTTAGCATATGGGAAGAGATCATATCTAGCATTCATTCACATCACTAAGCACTTAATCTATCATACCAGATTCATCTAAGCATTCATTACCACACTAAGATTAAATCATATGAATAATATAAAAACCAGAATGCACAAAGCAACCATAACACAGGATATACGTGGTTCACTCCAGTGTGGGGCTACGCCCACCAAATATTATGTTCTTTATTTTCTTTTGGAAAGCTTCTTACAGGCACAAAGAATCAAAACCTTACTCCACAAAGGACAGGAGATCTGTGCGCACCTCGCCAGATCCTCCTTCCTCGAGTTAGATTAGATCACCAAGCCTCCTTACATATGATCAACACTTAGCTTACAGTCTGTGCACAAAGCACTACATACGATCAACACTTAGCTTACATCCTCAACATACACTAATCACAAAGCCTATTACAATTACTTTCACTTATCACAATACTTAGAACCTAGTACCACACCCATACATACTTACGTACATTGATTAGATTTCTATTTATACATTACAAAAGGGCTTAAACATGGGTAAAACCATGGGCCGACATCCCATACCTGTTAAATAACCCCTAATCCCAAACAATGCCCTAAAAAGGGGCCGAGATATCATGATCTCCTCTTCGAATTGTGTTCTTCCTTCGACCAGCCTGTCGAACTCCCCAAAATACGTCAAACATGACCAAGGATCTCCAAAAGTTGGTCAAGGGACAAAATTTGGTAAAGAAGAATTTATGGCTGAAAGTCTTTTTGAAAATTGTTGTGATATATTTGAGAAGCATATTCAGCAGAAAGTAGAGTTTTCCTCTGTTTGAAAGGATGAAAATCATGTTAGTGAGGAAGGTATTCAATATACCATTGATGATAGGAAATATGATTACATAGTTGTATATGCATTTGATCTTGTACCTGATGCACCTGTTGTTTTCGATTTGAATGAAAAGGTTGTTGTTTATGATGAGTATAAGGAACAAGTGTTTCCTTAGCATATTTTTGTTGATGAGCCTTATAAACATAAAAGCATTGAGGAAGGATATCATCAACCTGATATCTTCATGGTGACAGACATTGATCAACAGATTTATGAAAACATTATCACGTTATTCATGAATAGTTGGAATCAGTATATGGAAACCATGAATAAGAAGTTGACAAAGAAAACATCGAGAAACAAGAAAAGGTAACCATGTTTGGTTATCAATCTACTTCTTTCTTCTATGATCCGATAGATATTTATATGGAGTCATGCTTCTCAGAAGTTTTCAGCCTTGCAAAGTTTCAAATCAAAGAAGATGATGATTGTAAGTATGTGTTACAAGTTAAAATTTTGTTACACACATTGAAGTTTTCTTTGATCTTATTTTGCATGCAAGGAGTTTTTACAGTCAGCTGGATGTTATCATGGTTTCATTGGAAGCATGATTTCACATGATTTGCCATTTTTTACTGGTTAGAAATAGGAATAAGATAGAATAATAAGCTCACCATACAAGCATGAAGATTATTTTCAGTTGGTTAGCTTGCAACGGTAATTTTKTTTTCAGTAGTGTGTTCAAAATTTGAATAAAGATTGCAAAGATCCRGTGGCATTATGAATGACTCCACAAGCCCAATGGACTAGGCATAGAATTTTTTTGGATGTTTGCAGAGAAGGTTGCAAGGTTTTCAAGTTGAATGGACAGGCATAGGTCTTCTTGTTCTTGGCAGCTCACAAGGATCGTKCCATCCCCAGAAGGTGCCAGTTKTTATCACCTAAAATGCGCTTATGAAAATTGTATTTCTGAAGAACGTTGATTAAAGACCARCGTTAAATCGACATCAACTAAAGTKCTTGTGGTTTAAATGCAATGTTTAGAGAATAACAAGTTGATCTTATTAAKCCAATTCTGGATTTTTTGATTAGTTTTATGCTTTCGAGCCTTTGGCTTACAGTCTTTATGTTCATATTGGAAAAATATATTGGACCAAGGGCCAATCTCTCGAAGTCAAACCCTGAGACCTACATCAATACACCTGAGATATATATCAACATACACATATCAGTATTATCCACAACATTCAAGTTAAGACAAAGCCTTAGGCATCAAACACAAGCTACATGGAAGAAGACCTGACGGGAAGGGATTTACATTGCTTTATGTGTCAGATGATATTGGGACCTTTCTGATATATAAAGATTTATTATGTTACATTCTTTATGCATGTAGAATAAATCTTATAGATCATATTAAAAAAATGGAGAAATCCCTCTTGGGTTCTTATATGACAATGTTATATTATTGTTTATTTTTTGGTGAAATTTTACCAAAACAGGTAGCCTGAAGGCCAAGCTCCTAGTTCCTGAGCTAGCACGCAACACCATACAACACACAAGATAATGCACAAAGCACCAGTGCCAAGCACAGTGGGCAGCCTTAGGCTCACATCATCAAACATGTATGGGAGTGTGGCCCTCAGCCAAAAGAAAGATGTTGATGAAAGGATAGATATGAGTGTTAAAGATTGTCCAGGTGTCGCGAATATGTCCGTTCTCAGTATTGGAATTGGAATTCGGAAAACATTGAATAAGTGGGGTGATGGTGCTCTTTTGCTTGTCAATTGGGTTAAATGTATTAAACATTAATTCTCCAAGTTGGTCATTGAAGGCATGATAGTAATGTTTCATGAGTTATCTCAGTGATCAAACAAAGTCCCTGTATAACTTTATATATAAATTCTTGCAAAGGAATCAACTTAGGAGCCCACAAGATCGTTATGGATATTAAATGGTAATGTTAGGCTATAATTTAAATTTAGTAATTGATACTATACAGGGCTTTCAAGCAGACAGAGCATCCAACTGCTAGTTGAGTGTTAATCACTTATGCACATGCCAAGATAATACTCGAGTGATAGTAAATTAAATATGCCTAAGCTCGAGAGTTCAAGTGTCAGAGAAATGCCCAGGTATAAGAGATAATTTGTGTAGGTGCCAAGGAGACATAATCAATGAATGAGAATTGGAAAATAACTCACACCAATTTCCAAAGGAGATCCTATTGAATGTGTTTGTATTGCCATCTATCATGATCCATCGAAGTGGCCCTCTTAAATAAAAGTGGAGTTCTTGGTAATGTTCGAGGAGGATTTCCATCTACGCTAGTATGTAATGTCCCCCACCTCTTAGAGAGGTGATGAGGAGACTCAGTGGCCTAGGCACCCCCACTAGGTCATAGTCTCACACTGAAGGGGGGAAAGTCAAGAAGTTAAAAGTTATATTTTTAAG
>SNQJ01S0013291.1:45801-61463 GCA_010110895.2 Picea sitchensis | reverse complement strand
TGAAGTGACAATCTCCTAGACTCATTAATTCATGATTATTGTTAATTGATCTGAGATTAAGAAATATTTACCACTAAATAATTTGGGAGTTCGGCGTTTGAGACTTCAAGAGAATGTGCCTTCTCTTGATAGAAATATCTCGGACGACAATCTCCTAGAGTTGTCGTAGCGGCCTAATGTGAATTTTTGATGTGTCACAGAAAGAAAGATGACACGTGTCACCTGGAATGGAGCATATTTTGGTACCATAAATTCCTGAAACAAATTCCATATTTCATCATTAGGACCGATTTCCAAGTGGCATGTGCCATTTGTCATCTTGAGGAAGGACCTGCATGAAAGGAACTTAGGCACTTTGAGACTTCGACACTTTTGGAAACTGTGTTAACTCTTGATCAAAATATCGTGTAGTAAATTTTGTTAGAGCGATGTGGCGGCTGTGACATCACAACCGATGATGTGTCAAGAAAAGAAGGGTGACACGTGTCACCTGGAATGGGAAAAATGGCATGCTGAAAATGCTCGAAATGAGTGCCATAGATGATATTAAGGATGGAAATTTATTTTAAAATGTAGAAACCTTAGCGAATCTTACTAATCCTTCATATGCCAACTATAAATGATTGGCGATATTTCTGTAAAAATATTCAAATTTCTAAGGATTTTATATAGCTTTTATAAAATTTTGGGGATTGTTAAGGTAATTATCCTATAGAATTTGGGCGAATCATTTTTAAAATAGAGAATCTCGGTTTTGGAAAAACCATGGAAAATTAGCCCATTAGAAAATTTTAACCCCTAAAAGCATCCCTGAGTGCCACATGTCATGATCAATGGATGCCACATGTCACCATAAATGAATGTTACATTTGAGCATAGATAAGTGCCACGTGTCTCTGGTTGTTCGAGGTTTGGGGGATTTCAAACGAAAAGTATGTATAACTCTTGGAGGACCAGACTAGAGGAGTGGCGTGGCACTTTGGGACTTTGGAACTTCGGCTCTTCGATTGATCATCTCTTCATATTTGATGTGTCCATCACATCACTATCGTTGATGTGTCCACATGAAGAGAGTGACACATGTCACCCAGAAATGGGTAGATGGTGTAACCAAAGGTGTCTGAAATGAGTGCCATGTGTCTCCATTGATGAATGCTACATGTCAGTGCTAGATGAACGCTACATGTCTCCACTGATGATTCCATGTGGCTCTGTCATTTCAACATTCAAGATTTTCTAAGTGCTAAGTCTAGAGATCTCCGAGATGGTTGATCGTCGAAGCGATGCAGTGAGTTTACATTCAGGAGTTTTCGACAAACACAAATGGCATGTTTCATCGTTGAAGTCACAGAGTGGCTTATGTGTAACCCTACGATTAAACCTCACGCGAGTTCTGGAACCCCGAATGTACCAAAGTCGTTGATCTAATTGGTTGTTTGATCTCCACTGTTAAAATTTAACTTGTTTATTTTCATAATCCAAGCCTTGAAATGGCTGCTCCAAATTGTTGCGTTCTATTCATAGGTGTTCCCCCTCGAAGCTTACTTCACATACAAAGGACTTGGTGGTCCTGGACATCTCCTACGCATAGAAAAAACTTGGTGGTTCTAGTGCATGCTCAATCAATGGAAAACATGATGACAAGTATTTTGAACCAAATCATGACATCCAATTATCCTTCAAGAAAACATAAACAATTTGCGCAAAGAATCAATTAAGAAAGATAATGATGAAAACCCAAGTCATTTAGTAATGGGAAAGGACTTAACAACCATAAGATGAATAATTTTGATGAGGACATAGGGAAAATAGGAAGGAGGGGTAGGGGTGCATACTTAGGTCTCAACATGTTACATAATTACCTTCATCTTCCTTTAATTTCTGAGATTCATAAAAAAAATGTATGTCCATCTTGCGACAATACACCTCCTAAACCTTATTCACTAGCATCTATAGAAATCGTAAAATATTTATAAGGATCAACCACTTTGAGAATAGGTGTTATAGTTAGTAATCCCTTTAAACTATTGAAATTGTCTTGGCATTTCTATGACTAGACAAAATTCACTCCTTTTCTCTGCAATGATGTAATACGGTATGCAATTTTTGAAAAAACCTTAATAAAATGTCTGTAATAACCTATAATTCCCATAAAAGATCGTATATCTATGACATTTTTAGGTATGAACCATTCTATAATAGATTTATTTTTTTATGGATCGATTATTATTCCTTCTTCTGAAATCACATGCCCCAGATACTATATTCTCTTTTGATAAAATTCGCATTTGTTGAACTTAGCATACAATTTATGTTCACGTAGAGTTTGTAATACTATTTTCAAATGTTGTTCATGTTCTTCCTTAAACTTTCAATAAATTAGTATATCTTATACAAATATCAAGACAAATTTATCTAAGTATTTATTGAATATACTATTCATCAAGCACATAAAGGTCTTTGGTGCATTTGTAAGTCCAAAATGAATTACCACAAACTTGTAATGTTCATAACATGTTGTAAAAGTTGTTTTGATGATATCTTTGTCCTTTATTCTAATTTGGTGATAACCAGATCTTGAATCCAATTTAGAAAATATTTTTTCTCCTCCAACCTGATCAAATAGGTCATTAATAATTGGTAATGAATACTTGTTTTTAATCATCATTTTGTTCAACTAACGATAATCAATACACAACCTTAGAGCTTTGTAATTTTTTTAACAAATATTACTGGTGCTCCACGTGGTGAAACACTTGGTCTAATATATTTTTTGTCCAACAAATATTATTGGTGCTCCCCATGGTGAAACACTTGGTATAATATATTTTTTGTCCAATAACGCCTATAACTAGATTTTGCACCCATCCAACTTAGGGACACTCATTCTGTATGGTGATTTTGATATCGGTGCATATCCAGGTAATAAATCAACAGAAAAATCTATCTCTCTTATCAGAGGTAGTTCTAGTATTTCTTCTACAAATACATCATTGAATTCTTGAAGAAAAACAAAATATTCTAACTCAGTTTTCCTTTCTTTATTTAGTAAACTCATCACATGAATAACATATAACTTGCATCCTTTTATAATGCACTTCTTCAATTGTAAGGATGACATTTTTCTTATAGAAATAGACTTACAGGTTCCTTTAATTGTTCTTGTTATATCACTTTCATCTTTGTAAGTAAAATATTTTTCATAATAGTCAATAAAAACTTTATGCATCTCTAACCATTCCATACCTATAAGTATATGATATGATCCTAAATTTAATATATTAAATTCACCTTAGTATCATGACCACTTATTTCCGATTTACAATCAGAAATGAACTCAATTACCTTTATTTTAGCATTTGTTGCTAATTGTATCAACCAAGACTTAGAATGTTTTTTTTTTCCATCTTGTATGAGTCTACGAATGATGGAGTAACATAACTTAAAATTTCTCTTGGATCTATTAATATAGAAAATTTTCAACCATGAATTTTACCTTTTATTTCCAAAATGGTAGATTGATGATCTGCATGTATGTCATCTAGAGAAGCATTGATTCTATGAATACTTTGCCAATGTCTCCAAATGTTGTATCTTCCTGAATAATTTGAATTGTTTTGTTTGTATAATTTTGGTGTGGAAAATTCCTCAATGGATGTGGTTCACCACATCCCCAACATTTTAATGGTTCTCTAGGATTATCAACTATTCTCTTAAATCCTAGATTTACAACTTTATTCCCTCCTTGTATTTGTTGTGAATGTTTGGAAAAGTTGTTTCCTTGATAGCCTTTGGACATATTACGAAAAGGTGGTGGTTTGAAACTTTTCTTTCTCTAATTGATCTTATCTTGTTTCTTTTCTCTCCATGCCTTTCGATTTTCAGACCGTTGCTTGTGTTGTTCATAACATATGCTAGATTTTCGTAATACTTCATTCAATTTTTTAGGATTATCAAACCCTATTCTATATTTGCATGACTCTGGTAAGCAACTTAAAAATATTTGAACTTTCACTTTTTTATATTTTATGTAAGGTATGAACCTTAACAATTCTAGGAATTCGATAATCAGATCTTCCATAGGAATTTTTCCTAACTTTAACTCAGAAAATTATTTGGTTTTTCTTTCATAATAGCTTTGAGATAAATATTGTTTCTTAAAATAATTCTTAAAATCTTCCCATTCCATTTTATTTTCCTTTAAACCCTTGCCTAACTTTAAATCCTGCCACCATATACTAGCTTTACTTTTAGATTATAGATGGTCATCCTCACTTTCATATTACTAGAGTAATTATAAACCTGAAAATTTGTCTTTATATCTAGTAACCAGGATTCTGCCTTTTCACTAGTTCTAGATTCTCCATCAAAAGTTGAAGGTTTGATTTTCTTAAATTCTCCATCCAAGTGATCCATTCTTTCTTTTCCTCACCATAGATACTTTATTTTCAGTCATGTGCATATCCTTAGGAGAATTGTTTTATTTTTCAGTCTCTTTGCTTGAATCTTTCGTAGAATTTTTGCTAACTTCTTCATCCATATCAATATTCTTTGGACTCTATTTCATTGCTATACTTCATAATAAAATGCCATTTATTTCCTATTTTTCTTCTTGTGCTTTCTTCATTTTCTCATTATCTTCCTTGAAAGTTTGTAACTCTACAATAATATTTCTCATTGTTTCCAAAACTTATTTTGTTGAATATCTTTCATTGGGATTCTCTGGATCTCTAGGAGGTTGTTGATTATTATTTCCTTTTTGTTTTTCCTCTTCTCCATTATGTGTGGACATGATTATAATTCTTGAATAACCATTTTGTTTGCAACAATGAATAATTTTACTTTCTTAGTTTTTCTTCAAACAATTTATACGTCATTATGATGCCCATCAAAGTCTAAGTGTTGTAATCTACACTTATGCTACCATATGTAACATACCTTCAATTTCCAACTAAAAAGAAAAATTATTTCCTTTTTCAATTAGATACAAATAAATTATAACATGACAAAATTAAATCTTGTACACTACATGTACCTAATTGTCATCAAGTTTAATTGAATCACATCCCTGAAACTTATTTTATACAATTATAATTTCTACTGTAGAATCCACTTGTACTATAAACTTAATATTAATGTTCTAATTACTTAACAAAGAAAAAACCCAATTGATTTATATGATAGACCATTATAGTTTACTATAGTAATAACCATTATAAAAAACAAAAGTTAAATTCCTCTTAACAAAATCTCTCGATGTCGTGTATGTTATATATTTATTAAATATCATAAGGATTTATTGGTTAATTATTTATGTCAAACAAATTTTTGTTTTAATGACGATAGGGTTTAACTCTTTATTTTAGAACCCAAATGAGACTAATGGTTAAGTGAAATAGGTGGCTTCTTCCAATTGGAATTCAATTCAAACTAACTAGTTGTAGACGTTCACTCTTCTACCAATGCAATGGTTGTATGCATGTTTTGCTACCAAGTGGTTTGAACTAGCCACATGGTTCCACATTTACTCATTCACATGGATTTACAGTTCTCTAGTTCATAAAACGTGAATCCTCTAGGTAAGACATATCCTATTAAAGATTTATAAAGTTAAAAACTTGTTTACCTTTTTGCATCATATTAAACCTTCAAATTTCAGGGTTTTATAATGTCTCCCGGTATGTTTTTGTATTTGTTTATCTCCATGTAAAATCCATGAACTCTGGTGTATGGTTTTATTATGTATGAAACGTTTTAAAAAAAAGAAACGACTTCCTCATTTTGTTATCAGTAGTGGCAGTTAATACTTGAGATAGCGCATTCACGCCAATTATGGGGTCGAAAGGAAACGATTTATAGATAAACATATGAGTTTTGTTTATCATTTTCCCATATCAAAGTAAGAGTAAACACTGTATAGTGTAATTAAAAACTAAGGTAGTTAATCTCTATGTATAATTATACTAGTGGATTTCAAGCTTGCTAAAGCATAAATGGCAACGATTTAACAATCACTCATCCGTCACCAACTTCGTCACAATATAATTTCAATTTTTAGTTTATGGAAAAACTTCAAAAGTTTCGCCCAAATACACCGCTCTAACAGAGACAATCAACGCGTCTTCCCAAGTAGCTAGATTTGGAAATTCCATTAGGGAATAGTTTGGAAATACATCCACAAGGGTTTCATCGTCCTTGAAGAGTCTTTTTATAGTAAAAATTTAAAGACTTTGAGTCTATATAATGAGTAAACCCTTTGGTGACGTTTGATAACTCACAATTTCTACTCCTATGTTTGTTTATTGGATATTCCTCTGAATATAAGTCTTTTGTAGCATGGTTTTATGACTTCCAAAGCATGTCTAGAACTTAAACATTCTTGAACTTAAATAACTAATCCCAAACATTAAGTTAGTTCTTCCATTATTGATCCATTCTTTTATTGTGAATTCAATACTTAGTTTTCAATATATTGTATTAAATAATTTTAAGGTAATGTTTTAACGATGGGTCCCTTTTATTTTTGCAAGGTAACTCATTAGACATAGTGAAGTGTTCCCATTTTGCTTCCATCTACTCTTATAAGATTCTAGATTCAAATCAGACTTGAGGTCGACACAAGTAATTAATTCCATTTATTTTTTTGTTAGTAGATCAACCTTTCTATCTCATATATGTATTTAGATTCTACATTAACCAAACAATATATGTTACTTACAAGAATTAAATTTTTCGATGATCTTGACTATACAATATCAAATCTTTCTTAGGACTTAGGTAATTTTAGTTTACACAATACTAATTTCATTTATTTTTCTTCTTTCAGGCTTAATTCATTGCTATGAAATCATGGTTACATAGGAAAAAAGTATTCGAGTTCCAACATTTGGGTTTAATACAAAGTCCTGTATAATATATGTTTGTGATTCTATATTTATAAGAATTGTCTACAATTTGTAAAATAATTAGTCCCTCTAAGAGAAAAAATTATGTTTATAATAGTATGGATTTCTTACTATATAAATACAATATGTATCCTATATATCTGTATATAAAATCTTCTTTGTATTTTAGTACTAGAGACTATAAATACTCTTTTTGTAGTTTCAAGTATGCATGTAAGTTGATATTTATTCTACTTCATGTTCTATTTCCCTAACTTTAATTTTGTTTTACAATAGTTGCAACAAAGTGTGGAACTACATTGAAATATATTCAATAATGTTAAACATTCTATTGCCTCACATTTTATTCTAATTTTATGCATTTTTGTTTCTTACAATTTTATATTTGTAATGCAGAAATTCAATAACTATTATATTTATATAGAATGTATAAAACCCCTTTTAAATTTATAATTAACACTTTGCACATTCTACAATCTTTGCAATTGAACAATGATTTAATAAGATATATATAGATATTAATAAGTTAGAATACACGTATTTGTACCACAACAATCTGGAAAACAAATGGAACACCTACATTCCACCCAACCGTAGATGCAAAAGAACAAAATTACTTGTCTTGATCACAGTCGAGCCTGACTATGACTCCATGAGGAAGAAATGAAATCCAATATTATGCCAATGTACCTCTATACATATTATAAAATTATTTTTCTAACAGTCATGTGCTCACACAACAAAAATAATTCTTTCCCTTGCAACATACTAAGCAGGGTCTTGCCTCCCACATATGTTGTATTTATATCATTTTCATTGTCTGGGCCTTTTCCTTGAATCTATTTCCCTCCTTGGAAATTCATAGATTCATATATCCCTAATTTTTAGGGGTTTCCAGTGATACAAAATCACTACTGACACTTCTCTAATCATACTCTGAGTTAGTTCCATCATGTTTCCCACTCATGGATTCAAAATCGTCTCTTTTAACCTTGTTTTTCCAAAAAAAAACAAAAATGCATTTATTACTTTTAAAAATATGTATCTTACATCTTTATCAAAAGATGATAGTTGGAAAGTCAAAATATTGCATAATCACTCAAATAATAACAGTAAATTGTCTTAATAAAGTGAGATATGAATTTCCATAAATGGAATTTTTTAATAAAATAAATGTTTAATATTTGAGGATGGTATAGTTAGCAATAAGGGCCATACACTATTTTCTGGGAAAGACTATCCACGTCGATGATAATATTTTTACAAGTGATACATGCACGATGGTTAAAGTTATTGTTGAAATTGATGTGAGAAAATGTCTCTTTGAATTCATGGATTATCTAAAACCACCCTTTAGGTGAGTTCAGTGCCATGAGCATGGTAATGTCTTCAAGGATTGTGATAAGTCATTGGTTAGAAAGTTGTGGAGGAGGAGAGATAATATTTTTGGTGAGTTGGGAGGTACAATAAACCCTACTTTAACTCCCACTATTTCTCTAGGGAGACATATTATTAATGACAACTCTGATAATGAGCATTTTGTGAATGTGGGTCAAGTTGAGGATTCTCCTTCTATTCCTTGGTCTTTTGATAAGGGATCTTTTCATTCCCATCATTAAAGGGTTGAGGATTTTTTGAATGTGGAAATGAGTAAGGAATATTTCATGTTTGAATTTGGTGATTATACTCCACCAACTTTTGATAAAAGGACCTATAGTTGCAAGATGGAGCTAGATCCTTTCTCAAGTAAATTCATTCATATTGACTCTTTTTTTCCCTTTTCTTCTTCTGGGAATGATGAAGAGATTTTTGGATGGGATATGTGTTGTCAATTAGATGATATTACAAATAATAAATATCCTTCATGTACCTCATTTCCTCCGGAGCCACTTCCGACCTTATCCCCCTTGGGGACTCAATAAAACTTTTGAAGAATTCAATTCCTTCTTCTGATGATTCCCAAGCCCTAAAGGGGAACATTGTTATGGATTCCTCTTCCTCCTTTTCTAGAGGGGTAAATCCTTATCATTGTATGCCTTGAAAGGGGTCAGGACGCCTTGATTTTTCCCAATATAGAGAGTTGGGACAAGATTATTTGCTAGAGGTAGGGACTTCTCATATTGGGAGAAAATATTTCCTGAAAAGGGATCAAGAGAAGCCCATTAGAAAGATTAATAAAGTTTGAAAAAAAAACATTACCAGGGTCCTTACAGAAGACCGTGCATTTTTCCTGGTTCCTCTATGAAGTTACTCTCTCTTAGTATCAAAGGGCTCGGAGGGAAAGCCAAGAAGTTGGCCCTAAAGTGATTGGTGGAGCATCACTGACTAGATGTATTATTTTTACAAGAGACTATGGGGAAAGGGTATGTGATAATAAGTGAACTAAACAAGTCTTTAAGAAATTGGGAATTCCTAGAAGTAGAAACAACTGGTCAATATGGGGGTAATACTACAAGATGGAACCATAATGTTTATGTGATGACTTCTTTCACTATCTCCTCGGGATTTTGCATAGAGATTTTTAGCGAAAGTTTGGGTTGGGTCTTTGATTCTCTCAATGTGTATGGGCCTTATGAGGGGAAATATAGGTTTTGATAGAGGATTTTCATCTTTTAATTCCAGAAGTATTATAATCTAATTTTGGGGGGTGACCTGAATTTTACTTTCAGTCGAAGAGAGGTTTTTGGGGACAGTGTGAGGGTGGATTGCCTCGTTGATTTTTTGCAAACAGGGTGGAATAATGTGGAACCTTTAAAACTACAACCCACATGGAGTCATAACAAGGCTGTATGTGAAACATTTCTCAAGTGGTTGGATAGATTCATGATTCATAATTCAATTTTTCATAAGGTGGTGAGGTACAAGTTTTGGGTTGATCCAAGTCAATGTTTAGATCACTTTCTAATAGAACTTGAACTTGACCTTGATGATCCTAGAAAAGGAACTCCATTTAAGTTTAATATGGTGTGGTAAAAAGAGGAATAATTTATTAATTTAGTAAAAGATAATTGGGTTCCTTTTGATCCCTCCTCAAAAAACTTTATAGGAAAATTGTTTACTCATTCTCTTAAAAATATTAAAGATAAGGTGGCAGCTTAGGCATGGGAGAGTTATCAAAATACTAATCATTTGATGGAGATGGTGTAACATCCCGCTCTGGCGCACTGAGTGAACTTATTCTTTGAGGACACTTGCTCATAGGTGATCCGGATTATTATGCTATTAAAACTCTTGATTTTGATTATGAGGCATTATGGGTTGATGATATGTTGTTTTACTACATTGACATAGACATGTGCTATTGACTCGGTTTTACTGAGTGTGCAGGATTTTGGACCTCGAGGATGCAAAGGCATCGATGGAACCCCTTGGAATCCAGATCGAGTCAGGGAGTGTGCCATTGGGGTTTGATTGTTTTACTGTGATATTAGAGCATCTGATTAGATTATATGATGTGGATATGTTCTGACATGATTTATTGATGATGCAGGCTGACGATAGCCTGCCAACCAGACACACATATGGAGTAAAGGGGTCACACACGACTACCAGAGAGGTTGAGGGAGAGGTGTGGACAACATCCCTTCCACAACCTACTAGCACTCCCGTCGTGGCTTGAATTGTAGGTTAACGATTACCTAGTTTGAGAGGACCCACAATGCCATGAGGGCAGACTACGACAGTGGCTCACGATGATTCTAAGGGGTGTTCAATAAGACGGTGGCCTTATTCCTTAGAATCCCTTAGTCTCCCACAAGTTCACCTAGCGGAGTGTTGACTCCAGTGGTTATTGATGTCTACCAAATCAGTCAAGAGGCGAGTGGCACCCTTGGAGCACATAGTGTGTCCTGAAGGGCACATCACGCAAAGGAACAGATGAGGCGAGTGGCACCCTTGGAGCACCTAGTGCATCCTAAAGGGCACGTTGTGTTGTTGATCATAGAGGGATGAACCTAGATGGACCTAAGACAAATAACATGTTAAGTAATTTTTAAAACAATTTCCCTAATTAAATGTCGCCCAGTACAAAATCTAGGTTCTAAGTCTAAAATTATGCTAGGGGTAAAATTTTGTGTACCTTAAAAAAAATAAAAAATTAGATAAAATAAAATAAAATAATATTAATTAAACTAAAAACCACTTAAATAATAATTATGATCTTCATAAAATTTTGTAACATGAAGGGAGTAAGAAATTAATTTATTCATAAGAAATAAAATATGTGGTTATAACATGTAAAGAGGGAATTAATTATTTTATCTTTTGATAATTTAAAATATACTAAATTAATGATAAAAGGAAAAAGGGGTTAAATTCCACACCTGCCTTTTTGAGTTATAAGTAAAAGGGGAAAGAGGGAAAAAAAAAGAAGGAAACTATGGAAAAGAGGTAACATAAAAAGGAAAAAAGGGAACTTAAGGGAAAAAGTGGGAAGTCAACTTAATAAAGAATCTACATATAAGAGCTTTCTAATTTTAAACTGAATTAGCAATTTCATAATAGGAAAAGCCTTTAAAAACTGTAAGGGAATTTAGGGACACCTAGGAGTGATTCTAGGAGTAATTCTAGGTGGGTTAGGGAAATAAGATATTTAATTAATTAAAGAAACTAAATAATGGAGGAATGTAGGGGATGTGTGACACTTGTACGGAGAAGATTTTTTAGGATTTTATTTTTAAAAACTTTAATTAAATGAGATTTTAGGAAAGAGAGGAAGTAAGAAATTCTATATAATGAAGGAAGGAGAAGGAGAAAGGATCATCTTCTATTTACATAATGTTACGTTGCAGAAATATTGACTTGACTGATTTACTTGTGGGAGTTGGGATACCCAACTCGGAGAGGAGTGGTAGCTCGACCTTGCAAGGCGAGTTGGGAGCTAGATGAAACCTCTGGATATTGTGTGTGGCCCCTTTGCAGCTCGGGGGGATAAGGGGGAAGAAGAGTACCCATAGAATTGGATGGGAGGTACCGGTGAGGTCTCGAAGGTCGGAGAGCAGGAGTTGCATGGAGCACAGGATGCCAATCAGAGCGGGCGAAGAGGCAAAGGTATGCTTTCTTCATTTGAATGGTAGAATGTTGTAGGTTTTATGATTGGATCTGCATGATTGATTATGTAAGTAGATTGGATGTTTAGCTTGATCATTGAATTTTCTTAGCCTAGCTCCTTGGTTGTCGTCTCCTATGGCCTCATTTTCCCGCATGACCGTGACTTCCCTGTGGTGTTGATTGTGACCTTGAGATTGTTTAGCTTTCGTCCTTAGATCGCCAGTCCTCGCCTGAGCAGTTGTCTAGGATCCTGATCTATGGTCGTTTCCTTAGCATTAAAAGACCTATGGATCTCAACGCCCTACTTTTCTGTGCGAGGATGATGAAGCGAATGACGAACCTATCAGCCATCCTTATCTGTTGTTGTTCTTGGCAGTTTTCGACCTACACCTTGATGCGATCATCTAACTCTGCCAATTTGATTGTTGGTGAAGTTTATCCTCATCCTCGGCTCATCTTTATCTCGTTTTACCCCGTGTGTATATTTGGATGGATCAATTTTAATCCAGTGTTGTTCTGGGATAAAATTTGAATTGGCATGGTATTGGTACCCTACAAGTGCAAGAACGAGTCCAACCCTTGTCTGCGTCTTTATATCTGTATGTTGAAATGAAAAAAAAAAAGAAAACAAAACAACGTTTGCCATCCCTATCAGTAATTTAATTTTTCTTGGCCCACAATTGTTATGCTTGTAAACGATCTTTGTTTGCATTATCTTTCTGGACTGTGGTTATATCTTCGTATTTTAATATCTTTTAGGACGAATTTGGCTTACTGATTTGCTCACTCCATGACAGTTCATAATTTTTTTGGACTGATTTGAATGATTGATTACACAGCATTTAAGCTCTGCATTTTCTTTCCTGAGCCTGTGTTTTTACCATCATAACCCTTGCATTTTTAGGTGTAAATCCCCTGCGTTTTTAGGTGTAAATCGTGACTAGCATGAGGGGGATACTCACGTGCATTTTTACCATCAGAACCCCTATGTTTTTAGGTGTAAATCCCCTATGTTTTTAGGTGTAAATCGTGACCAACATGAGGGGAAACTCGCTTGTGTTTGTACCATGCATGTGCCACATTTTTGAAAGATTGTTTTACTCAAAGTGAATACCTAAAGATTCTATGAATTTTTTTTTACTTTGCTTTCTCATCATTTTATTTGTTGGTCCTTCTCAATGATTTTCCTACACCCAATGTTTTTCTTGCTTATCCTTCCTTGCAATTTCCCATCTAGATCTCTGAATCCTACCAAGCGTTCTCTATAGTGTGTCTAGATCTAGATTTCTACTTATATTTATTCTCGTTCTATGTAATTAAAATTTTCTCCCAAGAGTGTGTCGAAGGAACAACTTGGTCCGAGCCTGCAGTTGTTTCCTTGATGTTGAGGTTTAGGACCTTGCCTCCAACAAGCTTAACCTCGTTGTCTCTAAGTTTTTGTTGTTGTATTACCCTTTTTTTTTACATAGGCATCCCTTATGTGGTCTTCTTCTTTAACCTTACCATGCCATGGAACGATACCTTCAATTAGTGTTTTTAAAATTTGATCACTTGGTTAATCATCCTTATAAGCCTTATAAATGGCCTTATCACTTTATCTATTTCGTTTGTATTGATATATTGACATTTAATGTAAATAGTTTTAATAATTATGTTATGTTGAACCCTGAAAAACAATAGTGGAAGATTACCATGAAAGGTAACCAACCATCACTTGTGGCCTTTTGCTTGTTTAAAGAAACAAGACCTTAGAGATACCCCTTGGATATTTTTCCACCAGTCTAACCTTTCCTTTAGATTGGAGATAATAACAGGGTTCTGAGTCACTTGAGTATTCCAACAATAAATTTTGGGTCTCTCTTACTTATCTTGGGGCTCCTTGAAGTTTTCATGTTCCTTGAGTGTTTCAACGACCTTGTTCGTCGAAAGGAGTTGTTGATTTATGATTGAGCGATTGATTTCCTCATGCCACTTGGATATATTGATGCAAGATCGTTTTAATACTTAGATTATATTTCTCTACTTAGATATATTGATGCAAGATGGTTTTAATACTCAGATTCAATTTCAACACTTAAATATTTGATGCAATATCATTTTAATGCTTAGATTCATGTTACATTGTTATCCTACTATCTTATGTTTATGTTGAGGACAATTAGATGGTCAATTATCTTTAAAAACTTTCATTTATTTTTCCCTTCAAGGTTGCTCCCCTTTTTCACATGTACATAGGATGGTATATGTTAATGTAGAGAGAAAGTAAGCTTATATTGAAACAATATTAGATATATGTTACCAATGCTACAACATCAACAACGATATACTTTGTTTTAGTTAGTGTTTAATAACTGAAATCAATCTAATGTTTCATAACAACAATCTACTTTGTTTTTGTTAGTGATTAATAATAGCAAGCTACTTCATTTTAGTGATGTTTCAATTAATGTTAATGGCTAGTAGGTTGATATGTGGATAAAATTGAATGCTGAATTGGAATGTATAATGATTAAAGTTTGAATGCAGAAATGTTGGAGTCATGGTTATGTAGCTCCTAATTCACTTGCGCCTTGAATTAATTTGATAGTTGCATTGCGTCATGAATAAATGAGAAGCATGGTTGACTAGGTAATTGTTCTCTTAGTGATTTTAAAATCAAGTAGGTTACTCTTGTTCCATTAGGAGATGTTGACGTATGATCGAATTGTAAGTTTATAATAGAATTTGTGCATGAACTTATGTCATTTTATGATGGATTTAGTAATCAATTTTATTGCACCTTGGAATTTATGTGATGTGTGATTGATTCATAGAAAACTATCGTGCATTGATCATCATTGATATTGTTGACTTAGCATATTTAGTTTTGGTCTTCTTGTGTCGGGCGAGACGTAGATGCCTCCTTGTTCCTTAGAACAGTCGCCAGCCCTTAGACCTTAAATGGTCAAAATCGATGGGAACCTGGTCTTGAGCGTTGCTTATGTGTCCTGGAGGTCCTAACCTTTCAGGGTAGGTTGGGCGGGTAATATATTATGTGATTCTTGTGATTATCATTATGATCCTTGATTCGTTAGGTTATCTTATGTTATCCTCGTGTCTCTAATGATTGTCCTTATGAGATGTGTTGAGTGTTTAAGTTGCATACTTTTATGCATCGTCATTAATTGTAGAATGAAATGATGTTTGGTTGTTGTTAATTATTGTGTTAATACATCGATATGAGTGTCAAGGTTCATGGTAATGATGTTTCAACATTGTGTTGTATTTGATTATTAATGCATTATCATTTTTAGTTAATATATGTAATTGATGTGTTGATGATGTTTCTAATATTATGATGTTTTAATTTCCTAACACAACAATGAAAAATAAATAAAAATAAAATAAAAAAATTGGCTTCGCTCGTTGTCGTAACGATGGGGTCATTACATATGGTATCAGAGCGAGGTTCCACCCACAACTTAGTATCACTATGGCTTTCGTTGATATGATTGATTATATTGTTTCTAATCGAGTTGACTTGTATGCATGTAGGTAATCGTGGTTAGAGGATGTCGCGGAGGCAGACGACGGGGTGGCAAGGGAGGAGGCGCGATGCCTCCAGTAGCATCCACACTTGAGGGGTCTAACCCGCAGGGAGATGAGCAGGTTCTCGGATAGGAGCAGATAGCAGTTGGTGATGTAGTAAAAATGGTGAGATCTTTTCAG
>SNQJ01S0013291.1:28181-43683 GCA_010110895.2 Picea sitchensis | reverse complement strand
CTATGTCCTTAACCTGGGAGATTTTTTCACAAGGGCCAACCTATACATCACGATCTTAGGATCTTATGACATCGTGATTGGTATGGAATGGTTGGAATCGCATGAGGCAATACTCAACTATAAGAAAAAACAGTTGAACTTGGTCGATGACGAGGGATAGAGACGTGTGATTGTAGGACGGAACCAGGGAGTTTCCCTGAGGTTCATCTCTTCCTTATAGCTACAGAAGAGTATGCGCAAGGGGTGCAAGATTTATGTGATCCTTGCGTTAAATGAGAAGGGAGTAGCAGAAGATCTAGAACACCTTCCGGTGGTGAAAGAGTTTGTGGACGTATTTCCAGAGGAGTTACCTAGGATGTCACCAGAGAGGGAGTTGGATTTTACCATAGACCTGAAACCGAGGACTGAACCGATAGCAAGAATGCCTTATCGAATGTCGACTGCAGAGTTACAAGAGTTGAGAATGCAACTAAAGGAGTTGTTGAACCTGGTACTGATACATCCTAGTGTGTCACCGTGGGGTGCCCCTGTTATTTGCATATGAAAGAAGGATGGATCGTGGAGGCCCTACATTGACTACCGTCAATTGAACAAGGCCACGATCAAGAATCAATATCCATTGCCGAGAATTGATGATCTATTCGATCAAATGAAGGGCATGACGGTGTTATCCAAGATCGACTTGCGATCAGGATACGACCAGTTATGGATTAAGGAAGATGACCTCCCTAAGACAACCTTTAAGACGAGGTTTGGACATTATGAGTTTACTGTTTTACCGTTTGGAATGACAAATGCCCTAGGGGTATTTATGAGTTTGATGAATGGGGTCTTCTGCGAGGACTTGGACAAGTTCGTCAAAGTATTCATTGATGATATTTTGATCTACTCTCGGACAATGCAAGAGCATGGAATGCACTTGTGCTTGGTGCTACAGTGTCTGCGAGAGCACAAATTGTATGGGAAGTTGTCCAAATGCTCTTTTTACCAATCAAAGATTCACTAATTAGGGCATGTCATCTATGGTGAAGGCATCATCGTGGATCCAACAAAGGTCAAGGCTATTATGGAATGGCCTGCACCAACGAATGTCCCGGAAGTGCGTAGCTTCATGGGTTTAGCACGATACTATCGATGGTTCATCGAGGGATTTTAAAAGATAGAAAATTTGATCACGGAATTGCAGAAGAAGAACAAGAAGTTTGTTTGGACCGAGAAATGCATGGAGGAATTTCGGAGGCTCAATGAGCTGCTAACAATAGCATCGATACTAAAGGTCCCAGACATGGACGCAGACTTCTTGGTATGCACTGATGCATCCAAGGAAGGCTTAGGCGAAGTCTTGATGCAAGACAGACGAGTGATTGCTTACATTTCGAGGAAACTGAGAGGGCATGAGGAGAACTACATGATGCATGATTTGGAGTTATTAGCCATCGTATATGCCTTGAAGGTTTGGAGACACTACCTTGTTGGATGAAAATTTGAACTAAAGACTGACCATTGTGGACTACAAGACTTATTTACGCAAAGTGACCTGAACGCGCGACAATGGCGTTGGTCGTAATTGCTTAGCGAGTACGACCTCAAGATTACTTACATAAAAGGAACAGTGAACCGAGTGGCAGATGCATTGAGTCGGAGACCATACATCTTTTTAGGTTTTCCTCTTCAGACAAATCTATGTGAAAAGATTCTAACGTTATAGTGTGACGATGACTGGTACAAGGAGGTCGAGGGTTTTATTGGACAAAACACAATGATGGTACCATGATTTGAAGGATTATCGTTTGATAGCGATGGATTATTGAGGTTTTAAAATCGGATCTACGTACCGCCAAACAAAAATTTGAGGATGTTGATCATGAGCGAGGCTCATAGAGAAGTTTACATGGCTCACCTGGAAGTCATGAAGATGAGGGCAGACCTTAAACCCTTATTCTTATGGAAGGGAATGAAGGCTGACATAGTCAACTATGTGGCCTGATGTCTAGAATGTTAGAAGGTAAAGGCTGAAAATAAACACCCAGCAGGATTACTACAACCACATGCCATTCCGGAATCGAAATGGGAGGTTATTTTGATGGATTTTATTGTTGGATTGCCACTGACAGTAAGGAGACATGACTCTATTTTTGTAGTAGTAGACACTCTGATGAAGAGTGCTCACTTTATTCCTATGCATATGACATATCAGGCACTTGACATAGCTAGAGTTCTCATCAGTGAGATTTTGAGGCTGCATGGCGTGCCTAAGAGGATTATATATGATTGAGGATCGGTGTTTACCGGATGATTTTGGACGAATTTCCAAGAGGACTTGGGAACCCAACTTAACTTTAGTACTGCGTATCACCCGGAGACTGACGGACAGACCAAATGAATGGACCAAACCTTAGAGGACATGTTGCACATGTACGTGATGGACCAACAAAAGTGTTGGGAAGAATTCTTGCCACTAGTGGAGTTCGCTTACAACAATAGTTACTAGAGCACCATGAAGATGGCACCTTTCGAGTTTCTTTATGGGGGACTGTGTCAGATGCCTTTGAGTTGGGATCGACTTGAGGATAGGGTCCTGGTGGGACCCGAAGCAATCCAAGAAATGGAAGAGAAAATGCAAACAATAAGACAAAGGATTAAAGAAGTGTAGGATCGACAGAAGAGTTATGCCGATGCACGCCGTGTCGACCGTAGTTATGAGTTCGACGATCGAGTCTTCTTGTGGGTTAAACCGCATAAGATCTCGATCAAGTTTGGGAAGGGAGCTAAACTCTCTCCTAGGTTCATGGGATCTTTCGAGATTGTGGAGAGAAAGGGGCCCGTGGCCTATCGACTAGCATTGCCTAATTCTTTGAGGCGTATGCATGATGTTTTTCATGTATCTATTTTGAGACATTATATTAGTGATCCTACACATGTTATTGACATGAGTTCCTTGCAGGTATTGGATGAGGGAGCACTCATGGCTGAGCCGGTCCACATCTTGGATCATCACTTTCGACATCTATGACATCGAATGGTAGATCAGGTCAAGTTCGAGTGGGACACTTATAGTCCACACTCGGAGACCTAGTAGGATGCATATGATATGCGCCAGCAATTTCCATTTTTGTTTGATAGATAGACATATTTTACTGTGATACATTTTACTTCGGCATTTATACTGTGAAACTTTAGGATGAAGTTTAGACCAAGAGGGGGTGTATGTAACATCCTGCTCTGGTGCACTGAGCGAACTTATTCTTTGAGGACACTTTATCGCAAGTGATCCATATTATTATGCTATTAAAACTCTTGATTTTGATTATGAGGCGTTATGGGTCGATGATATTTTGTTTTACTACATTGACATAGACAGGTGCTATTGACTCGGTTTTACTGAGAGTGCAGGGTTTTGGACCTCAAGGATGCAGAGGCATTGATGGAACCCCTTGGAATCTGGATCGAGTCAGGGAGTGTGCCATTAGGGTTTGATTGTTTTACTATGATATTAGAGCATCTTATTAGATGATATGATGTGGATATGTTCTGACATGATTTGTTGATGATGCAGGCTGACGATAGCTTGCCGACTAGACTCACATATGGAGTAAAGGGGTCACACACGACTACCAGAGAGGTTGAGGGAGAGGTGTGGACAACARCCCTGCCAGATCCTCCTAGCACTCCCGCCATGGCTTGAACTGTAGGTTAACGATTACCTAGCTCGAGAGGACCCGCGATGCCGTGAGGGCAGACTACGAAAATCACTCATGATGATTCTATGGGGTGCACAATAAGGTGGGGGCCTTATTCCTTAGAAGCCCTTAGTCTCCCACAAGTTCACCTAGCAAAGTGTTGACTCCAGGGGTTATTGATGTCTACCAAATCAGTCAAGAGGCGAGTGGCACCCTTGGAGCACGTAGTGCGTCCTGAAGGGCATGTCGCGTAAAGGAACAGATGAGGCGAGTGGCACCCTTGGAGAACCTACTGCATCCTGAAGGGCACGTCGCGTTTTTGATGATAGAGGGATGAACCTAGATGGCCCTAAGACAAATAACATGTTAAGTAATTTTTAAAACAATTTACCTAATTAAATGTCGCCCAGTACAAAATCTAGGTTCTAAGTCTAAAATTACGGTAGGGGTAAAATTTTGTCTACCTTTAAAAAAAAATTAATAATTAGATAAAATAAAATAAGATAATATTAATTAAACTAAAAACCACTTAAATAATAATTATGATCTTCATAAAATTTTGTAACATGAAGGGAGTAAGAAATTAATTTATTCATAAGAAATAAAATCTATGGTTATAAAATGTAAAGAGGGAATTAATTGTTTTATCTTTTGATAATTTAAAATATACTAAATTAATGATAAAAGGAAAAAGGGGTTAAATTCCACACCTGCCTTTTTGAGTTGTAAGTAAAAAGGGAAAGAGAGAAAATAAAAAAAAAATAGGAAACTAGGGAAAATAGGTAACATAAAAAGAAAAAAGGGGAACTTAAGGGAAAAAGTGGGAAGTTGATCCAGGTGGATATCGGTGGCCACCCACCTTTTCCAAATGGCTCAAAACAGTTTTCTGGCCATTTTGGCAATTTACTATTTTTAGCAGGTTTTAACTTTCGGGGCCATTTTGAGGGTCCAAATGAAGATTTTTCAATATCGAGGTTCTCAATGATAGCCAAAGGCATTATTGAGCCCCCAAAATGAATCTCCTCAACAATATCTTTCCAACGAGCTATCACTCGCCCAAAACGGAGATCGTATGCAAAAGTTACGACCCCGGGAAGTTGATGTACTCACTTACCCAAACGGGGCCCACATGACTTTTGGCGCTTCATCACCTAGGGTTAGGTTTTTGGATTTCTAGGAATTTTGGAATTCCCGTTTATTGTAAAAAGGCCTCCAAAGCCTCATTGTAACCATCTTCTCATGGATGCGAGTAGCTGTCACATCTCTTCTCAGAGATAAGCTACCACCATTCTAGCGAATCTTTCACTCTGTACTTTTACAGTCTCTGTACATTTATTTCATTAATAGAAAACATGTATTATTGTATATCTGTGACTCTTTTTTTTTTATTTCCGCTATATCTCTTTTATATTGTTGTCTCTCTTGCAATATATCTGAATATTTCCATGTTATATCTTCGCTCTCATTTCGTGCCGAAAATAATCCGGATCAAAAGTCAACTTAGTAAATAATCTACATATAAGAGCTTTCTAATTTTACACTGAATTAACAATTTCATAATAGGGAAATCCTTTAAAACCTGTAAGGGAATTTAGGGACACCTGGGAGTGATTCTAGGAGTAACTCTAGGTGGGTGAGGGAAATAAGATATTTAATTAATTAAAGAAACTAAATAATAGAGGAATGTAGGGGATGTGTGACACTTGTACGGAGAAGAATTTTTAGGATTTTATTTTTAAAATTTTTAATTAAATGAGATTTTAGGAAAGAGAGGAAGTGGGAAATTCTATATAATGAAGGAAGGAGAAGGAGAAAGGATCATCTTATGTTTACATAACGTTACGCTGCAGAAATATCAACTTGACTGATTTACTTGTGGGAGTTGGGATACCCAGCTCAGAGAGGAGTGGTAGCTCGGCCTTGCGAGGCAATATGGGAGATAGATGAAACCTATGGATAGTGTGTGTGGCCCCTTTGCAGCTCGGGGGGATAAGGGGGAAGAAGAGTACCCCTAGCATTGGCTGGGAGGTACCGATGAAGTCTCGACAGTCGGTGAGCGGGAGTTGCATGGAGCACAGGATGCCAATCGGAGCGGGCGAACATGCAATGGTATTCTTTCTTCGTTTGAATGGTAGAATGTTGTAGGTTTTATGATTGGATCTGCATGATTGATTATGTAAGTAGATTGGATGTTTAGCTTGATAGCGGAATTTTCTTAGCCTAGCTCCTTGGTTGTCGTCTCCTATGGCCTCATTTTCCTGCATGACCGTGACCACCCTGTGGTGTTGATTGTAACCTTGAGGTTGTTTAGATTTAATCCTTAGCTCGTCAGTCCTCGCCTGAGCATTCAGCCAGGAGCCTAATCTACGGTCGTCGCCTTAGCGTTAATAGACCTATGGATCTCAATGCTCTACTTTTCTATGTGACGATGATGAAGCAAATGACGAACCTATTAGTTGTCCTTCTCTGTTGTTTTTCTTGGCAGTTGTATCCCTATGCCTTGATGCAATCATCTAACTCTGCCAATTTGATTGTTGGCAAAGTTTATCGTCATCCTTAGCTCGTCTTTATCTCACCATTATCTCGTTTTACCCTGTTTGTATATTTGGATGGATCAATTTTAATACAGCATTGTTCTAAGATAAACTTTGAATTGGCATGGTATTGGTACCCTAGAAGTGAAAGAACGAGTCCAACCCTTGTCTGCATCTTTATATCTGTATGCCAGAATGAGAAAAAAAAAAGAAAACAAAACAACATTTGCATCCCTGTCAGTAATTTAATTTTTCTTAGCCGACGATTGCTATGCTTGTAAACGATCTCTGCCTGCATTATCTTTGTAGATTGTGGTTATATCTCCGTATTTTAATATCTTTTAGGATGAATTTTTCTCGTTGATTTTCTCACTCCATGACAGTTCATAAATTTTTCGGACTGAGTTGAATGATTGATTACACAGCGTTTAAGCTCTGCATTTTCTTTCCTGAGCCTGTGTTTTTACCATCAGAACCCCTGCATTTTTAGGTGTAAATCCCATGCATTTTTAGGTGTAAATCATGACCACCATGAGGGGGAAACTTGCCTTTGTTTTTTCCATCAGAACCCCTATGTTTTTAGGTGTAAATCATGACTAGCGTGAGGGGAAGCTTGCCTGCATTTTTACCATGCATGCATCGCATTTTTGAAGGATTGTTTTACTCAAAGTGAATACCTAAAGATTCTATGCATTTTTTTTTACCTTGCTTGCTCAACATTTTATTCGTTGGTCCTTCTTAGTGATTTTCCTACACCCAACGTTTTTCTTTCTTATCCTTCCTTGGAATTTCCCATCCAGGTCTTTGAATCCTACCAAGCATTCTCTATGAATGTTGGGTGCCTTACCCTAGGAATTTCTACTTGTATTTATTCCGGTTCTGTATAATTAAAATTTTCTCCCAAGAGTGTGTCGAAGGAATGACTTGGTCCAAGCCTGTGGTTGTTTCCTTGATGGTGAGGTTCAAGGCCTTGCCTCCAGTGAGCTTAAACTCGTTGTCTCTAAGTTTTTGTTGCTATATTACCCTTTTTTTTACATAGGCATCCCTTATGTGGTCTTCTGCCTTAACCTTACCATGCCATGGAACGATACCTTTGATTAGTGTTTTTAAAATTTGATCACTTGGTTAATCATCCTTATAAGCCTTATAAATGGCCTTATCACTTTATCTATTTTGTTTGCATTCATATATTGACATTTAATGTAAATAGTTTTAATAATTATGTTATGTTGAACCCTAAAAAACAATCGTGGAAGATTACCATGAAAGGTAACCATCCATCACTTGTGTCCTTTTGCTTGTTTAAAGAAACAAGACCTTAGAGATACCCCTTAGATATTTTTCCACAAGTCTAACCTTTCCTTTAGATTGGAGATAATAACAGGGTTCTGAGTCACTTGAGTATTCCAACAATAAATTTTGGGTCTCTCTTACTCATCTTGGGGCTCCTTGAAGTTTTCGTATTCCTTGAGTGTTTCAACGACCTTGTTCCTTGGAAGGAGTTGGTGATTTATGATTGAGCGATTGATTTCCTTGCACCACTTGGATATATTGATGCAAGATCATTTTAATACTTAGATTCTATTTCTCTACTTAGATATATTGATGCAAGATGGTTTTAATACTTAGATTCAATTTCAACACTTAAGTATTTGATGCAATATCATTTTAATGCTTAGATTCATGTTACATTGTTATCCTACTATCTTATGTTTATGTTGAGGACAGTTAGATGGTCAATTATCTTTAAAAACTTTCATTTATTTTTCCCTTCAAGGTGGCTCCTCTTTTTCACTTGTACATAGGATGGTATATGTTAATGTAGAGAGAAAGTAAGCTTATATTGAAACAATATTAGATATATTTTACCAATGCTACAACATCAACAACGATCTACTTTGTTTTAGTTAGTGTTTAATAACTGCAATCAAACTAATGTTTCATAACAACAATCTACTTTGTTTTTGTTAGTGATTAATAATAGCAAGCTACTTCATTTTAGTAATGTTTCAATTAATGTTAATGGCTAGTAGGTTGAGATGTGGATAAAATTGAATGCCCAATGGGAATGTATAATGATTAAAGTTTGAATGGAGAAATGATGGAGTCATGGTTATGTAGCTCCTAATTCACTTGCGCCTTGAATTAATTTGATAGTTGCATTGCATCATGAATAAATGAGAAGCATGGTTGACTAGGTAATTGTTCTCTTAGCACTTTTAAAATCAAGTAGGTTACTCTTGCGCCATTAGGATATGCTAACATATTATCAAATTGTAATTTTATAATAGAATTTGTGCACGAACTTATGTCATTTTGTGATGGATTTAGTTATCAATTCATAGATTCATAGAACACTATCGCTCATTGATCATCGCTAATGTTGTTGACTTAGAATATTTAGTTTTGGTCTGCTTATGTCGGGTGAGACATAGATTCCTCCTTGTTCCTAAAAACAGTCACTAGCCCTAAGACCTTAAATGGTCAAAATCGATGGGAACTTAGGCTTGAGCGTTGCTTATGTGTCTTGGAGGTCCTAACATTGCAGGGTAATTTGGGTGGGTAATATATTATGTGATTCTTGTGATTATCATTATGATCCTTGATTTGTTAGGTTATATTATGCTATCCTTGTGTCTCTAATGATTGTCCTTATGAGATGTGTTGAGTGTTTAAGATGCATACTGTTATGCGTCGTCATTAATTGTAGAATGAAATGATGTTGGGTTGTTGTTAGTTATTGTGTTAATACATCGATATGAGTGTCGAGGTTCATGGTAATGATGTTTCGGCATTGTGTCATATTTGATTATTAATGCATTATCATTTTTTCGTTAATATATGTAATTGATGTGTTGATGATGTTTCTAATATTATGATGTTTTAATGTCCTAACGCAACAATAAAAAAAAAAAAAAATTGGCTTCGCTCGTTGTCGTAACGATGGGGTCGTTATAGGTGGTGGAAAAGTAAATTGAGGATATGGTAGATGGACTAGTGGAAGATCCCTCTAGAGAAGACTCTCTAGTAAAGTTAAAGTAGCACGGGGAAACAAAATTCAAAGTTCTGATAGATAAAGAAGTAGATTGGTGGATCAAAAATACGACTATTTGGTTAGAACTAGAAGATGATAATACAAAATCCTTTCACTCCTTTTCAAATCATAGATGGAGTATCAATAATATTTGAGAGTTGGAGGATTAGGAAGGTACAAAGGCCAGAGGATTTAAGGGTTTATCTCAACTTGGAGTCAATTGTTTTGAGGGGATTTATAAGGATCTTGAAAGGGTTAATCCAACTGAAACTTTGAACGTTGTTTATTATTTTCCATGTATGGTTACCGAGGAAATGAGTGAGGGGTTGTTCAATATGGTCATAAAGGAATACTTGATCTCATCTCTAAAAAATTTGAAAAATGACAAGAGTCCTAGACCAGATGGGTGGTTAGTTGAATTTTACATTGAGTTGTTTGATTTACTAGGTATGGATTTATTGTGTGTAGTGGAGGAGGCAAGAACCTTAGGAAGAATGCAAGGAGGTTTAAATGAAAACTTTTTATATTTGATACCTAATCAAGGTTTTACTGAATAATTTCGATGGTTTTAGACCTATTGCCTTATGTAATTGTTTATATAAGATAATTTCTAAATTTATTGCTACAAGGCTAAAGCTTATACTCTCTGAGTATGTTTTAGTTGAAAAGTTTGTTTTTTTAATGGGAAGACATATTCATGAGGCTATTGGTATATCCTAGGAAGGATGACACTTGATCAATATTTCTATAATGTTAGCAAATATTATTAATCTTGATTTATCAAAAGCTTATGATGTAGTTTCATGGTTGTACCTTCAATTATTGTTGATTCATATTGGTTTTTCAGTACCTCTCATGATCCAAAATGGATCCAGAATGAAGAGTGGATAAGAATAAATAGCTATAAAAACAAATTGACAATCAATAAAAATTATGAAATCTATGTTAAAAAATGCAAGTTAACGTGGAATCAACCAAAGAAGGATGTAACTAAAAAGTTAAAGAAAAATAATTAAAAATGACAAAGAAAAGAATAGGAGAGAAGGATAAGAAACGGGAAGTGAAGATACATGGATGTTGGCCTTCCCTTACACCCTAGAGATCCATATTTATTCACTCTCTCTCATTTCAAAAGTTATTTTGGCCAAGGAGGAGGAGAGCATTGTAAAAACTTGCAAGCTTGTTGAAAGAATAATATTGACCACCATTCAACTAGTTTTCCCTCTTGGGTTCTATGGTAAAATAAGGATGTCCATTATGTGATTGATTAATGTTTCTATCATTTTGGATTTGATTTGTATGGGTGCATGGTTCATCATTAAATTCCATTCTTTGTTCATGTTTTGGAATATGAGAATTTATGCACTATGAGTTGCATTTGCAGTTATTCCATCAGTTGTAATGAGGAATCTCTCTCTCTCTCTCTCTCTCTCTCTNTCCATTAACAATTGGTGAGAGAAAACAACTATAATATGACAGTCATCCATTCTACCCAAGTTGTGAGATCAATGGATGTGATCTTGTAGCTATTGGAAAAATTTCCAAAATGAAATTTCTCTCTCATGAGGGTCGATACTCCATTGTCTTGGGTGAATTTTTACCTCACCCTCATCTTCTAATTCATTTTTTTTAGAGTCTCCATATTGTTGGGAATTCAGANATATAGATATAGATATAGGTATAGATATAGATATAGACATAGATATAGATATAGATATAGATATTCCTCATTACATATGATGGAATAATTGCAAATGCAACACATGGTGCATAACTTCTCATATTCCACAACATGAACATATATACTTTGGTCTACTATGTTCAAAAATCGATTTTCCATTAACAATTGGTGAGAGAAAACAACTATAATATGACAGTCATCCATTCTACCCAAGTTGTGAGATCAATGGATGCGATCTTGTAGCTATTGGAAAAATTTCCAAAATGAAATTTCTCTCTCATGAGGGTCGATACTCCATTGTCTTGGGTGAATTTTTACCTCACCCTCATCTTCTAATTCATTTTTTTTAGAGTCTCCATATTGTTGGGAATTCAGATTGTTTTCTTAGATGTTTTTCATCTTTTTGGGACATCCTCATCTTCTTGTCCATTTAAATTGGTTGCTAGAACATCCTCATCTCTACTAGGCATTTAATTCACTTGTTGGATGCAGCATCCATTGTTTGTTTACTCGCATGACTTGTTCGGAACACCGTCCATGGTGTATTTTTTGTTTACACTACCCATGAATTTACACTAGTCATTGGGTGCACTCCTCTCTATACAATGACACTTCAAGGGAGAACCTGGACATTTATCAAGCAAAAAGAGAGTCTCTATGCACTTTTTTCTCTGTTGCAAATGATATGAGGATAAATCCTATCCTAGGGGTACCCAACTCATGTTATTTATTGGTGACCAAACAATGATTGTAAACCCTATCACCCAAGAAATATTCCATGAACATTCATTTTTTTCTATACAATTGATTATGAGATATAGCCAGAGGTAAGACCCTGCAGGTTTTGTTTTCTAGTTGACATGTGAAAAAAGCTAACCCTAATTATCTGGCCAACGTGTCAACATTCCACACCCTAGCCACTCCAATGAATATTCCTTTGTTTATTCACTTCCTTTGTGTTATTTCCCTCATTGGCTCATGGTCCATACACTATATTTGGAATCCACCCTTATTGTTGGATCATTTCCTCTATTTTCCAAACATATCACAATTGAATATGACATGAAATCCTATGCTAGCAATATAGTAATTTTTTTGAAGGAGATTTGGCCATATGGAACATAACTGACATGGTTGAATGATGCTATAGTGAATAGACATAAAATAATTGGGGTGAATGTATGGTACTGGCTAGTTCTGCCACCCTGGGCCACCATTTCTCAGTAGGTGATTAATATGTTTGTGTATGGAGGTGCATAGGTATATTCCATCAATTGAAATATTTTAATTTCTACGTGGATTATATGATTTGTAAAGCATGTTCTGAGAAAGAATTGTTTAGCACGATTGTAAGTTTCTCATTGAATAGGTAATATCCCACTGGTAGAATGCCTCTTAATAGGAAATTAGGTGGGTTTTTTTTGAGATACTAGTGCATATTAACATGTTTCCATTACTCATTATACTAAGTAAAGAATGAGTTATTTAATCAATACATGAACAAGAGAATAGTATGACTGATAAATGTATTGATCACTCCAAAAGATAGAGAAGAACCCTAGGCAAATCCTCATAGACAAAATTGAGGTAGAGAGAAAAAGAAGATAATTATTGTTAGGACCCTATAATGTACCTTTTTGTTCATACTTTTTTATATCATTACATCCTTTTCCCACTCACATTTAAGCCTACATTATCACCTTAACCTATTTTTCCAAAGGTATATAACGTTTTTTCTCTTTGTTATATGCTTAATTTGTTTTACATGTAATTTTACATTACTCTCATACTTAGCCATCGATCAGAAATATATAGTTGCTGAAACAGCTTGAACTGCAGATTATTCATTGTTGTTGCTTGAAGACCCGTTGTTGAAACAGTCAAATAGCACGCAAATCTCGTTGCTGAAACATTCTGTGATTTGCGATGCTGAAACAACATTTCACACAGCAGTAACAAGAAAGAGATGTTAAACTGGACGCAACAGTCGTACCTTAAGCCTGCACCAACCATCGCTACTGCTTGAGACCACGTTGCTGAAATAGTCAAACATGATGCAAATCTCGTTGCTAAAACCGTCTGTGATTTGCAATGCCGAAACAATATACAAACAACAGTAACAAGAAGATAAATAAAGAAGTTGTTACACCGGCCACAACAGCTGCACCTCAAGTCAACACCATTCCAACTACTGTAACAACATTTTTCTACGAGAGATCAGAATATCATATTCCAGCATAGAAGATTAGATCAGACTAAGAATAGGATTTGTATGTACACATGTAATTTTATGATCAATTGTATTAAGAGGATTCTCCTCTTTAAATAGTGAGAAATCGACATTAGAGAGGGGGACAAGAGGCTTAGCTAGAGAGGAATCAGAGAGAAGGAGCATGTTCACGTTGGATATTGTAACTTGACACATTTGACAGATGAATAAAACAATCATTCTGAGCACTTTTTCTTAGTTTCTTTCATTTTTGGGGATTCTTGTGAGAAGGAAAGGGCCCACCTTCCTCACAAGATTCACCCATTAGTTTCTATAGTATGTTAGTATTGTTTTTATTCATACCTTGTTAAAACTCTGTTTTGCTGAAACTCTGCTTCCACTGATTGTTACATTTTTTTCATACAATTCATTCTTGAGTAATTGTTAATCATTTTGATTGGTAATTCCGAGTTTATGAAAGTGTGATAATTAGAGACAGGTGTTGAAGATTACTTCTTTTGGAAATAGGGTCATGTTCTCTGCTACGGGATAGTTAGTCATCGGTAACTGTTAATCATTATGATTGGTGATTCTGTTTGATGAGGTTATGAAAGTGTGATAGTCAGAGACAGGTGCTAAAGATTCCTTCTTTGGGGAATAAGGTGTTGTTCTCTATTACAAAAGAGTTAATCTTCTTTACAGTGTGCTGAAAAGTTCATTTTTCCTAGCTTGCTATTTCTTAATGTAATCCAGGATTCTTCTGATAATTATTTCCTTTTGAATCTTAAAACTCTGCAATGGATAGATTTCTTTTATTATAATTCAAAGTAGAACTTCACTCTGTTCAAGGAAGGTGTGATTAATGTACTTTTACTACAATTCTAGATTTCTTTTGATATTGAGCATATGCAGTGTGTGATTTCCTTTGAAATAAATAGACTTCCTTGGGTTGACAATTTATGTAGCACTTGATTGTTTAATTAATAAGAAATTATAGTGACCAACATTTTGGCGTCATTGTTGGGGAAGGCTGTTATAGATTTCAAAAGTATTTATGTTTTTCTATCAAATGCACAGATTTCATGAGAGGACGTGGACCCCCTAAGGAAACTGACCCTATAGGTGGCAAGGGAAGAGGAAGAGGAGGAAGAAAGACCTTCATCGACCAGATTATATCAAAATCTGAATATGTTGTTCCTCAACGTCCAAACTCTCGAAAAACAAAGCCTCAACCTTCCTTTCAAGTGAACTTTGAAATGGGGAAAGATATTTGGAGCCTTGAGACAGTTGAGAAACCAGCAGAAAACATTAAGGATCGAGCAAGTGCGGCAGGGGAACAAACAAAAGAAACCATGGATAAGTATAATGAAGAAATGCACCATGAAGAACAGGCAGGTCTTGAAGTAGAGGTAAACGATGAAAAATCTTTTTATACCTTAGGATTTCCTATTGGTGATCTCTCTAGAGGAGTAGCTCCCATGAAGAATACCCCACTTTCATATTTACCTAACTTTCATGTTTTATCTTCTGAAGATCCTGATGAATTCCTTTTCGAGTTTGACATCTTATGCAGAAGTTATAATTACATTTCCAATGCTAAAAAATTAAAGATATTCCCAACAATATAAGGGAAATGCATTAAGATGGTTCATGAGTCTTGGAGGTCATGTAATCACAACATGGGATCAGATGAAATAGAAATTTCTGCACAAATATCACGATTATTCCCGAATAAGAGAAAAAAGAGAGGAACTATTCAAGAGGATGAAAATTTGGAGGACTTTGTGGAAAGGCTACAGTATAATCTACAAATATCCAGTCACCCCGATGTAAGTAAAGATATTATTAAAACAATATTATTAAAGGGAGTAAGGGATGACTGTATAGATATGTTGAATATGCTTGGTAAAGGGGACATATCTAAATAATCATATGATGAAATTGTTAACCTATGTAAAATATGTTCAAGAGGAGCTGCAAGGAATAGATCAAACAACAGGGATACCACATTTTCAAGAGTTCAAAAATAAGCCAATGGAGGAGAAACAAGAGCTGAAATAGGTAATTTACTTGAGGGTTTTAAAACTAAAATGTTAAGTTCTTTTTCTTCACAAATTGATACCTTGTAGATTTAAAAGAAACAAGTCGAAGTAGAAGTATCTATGTCCATCTTTTGTTCCAAATGTAGAGATAAGCACCCATGAAGGGAATGCCCATTGGACAAAAATCCAATTTGTACCATTTGTGATAAGGATCATGAAACTCAAAAATGCCCTTCTTTACCAGGAATCAAAGCAGCATTACAACCAACTGATGAAGAAGCTGAAGCCATCTATCTGTTGACACAGAGAAGGAAATTGCAGC
>SNQJ01S0013291.1:0-11860 GCA_010110895.2 Picea sitchensis | reverse complement strand
TTGATAAGGTGATAATTGTTAAAGTAATTGTTGAGTTATTGAAATGGAATGTAATTATATGGAATGGATGGTTAAGGTAATGTTAAGGATTAATTAGAATGATAGCATTACTATGATTATTAAATTATAATCATAAAGTGCCTTGTGTATAATAATAAACAATTATTCTAGTTATGATTGTGGATTTAGAACCATAAGGATTGCCATGTTTCTTAATTCTTGGTGATGTCACTATAATTTTAATTGGAATTTTGTTAGTGAATTTGCAAGGTCATCATATTGTAAGTATAACATTAAAATTTTATTATGAAATTAGTTGGCGAAATTGCAAAGTCTTGATATTATGAATGTGATCAAGGCTAGCGCTATGGTGACGTTATCACAAATCTTCTGGGGAAATTAGTTAGTGAATGCGAAAGATCTGTATATTGTAAATGTAATGATGCTAGCACTATGGTGTGTCATTATACTTTTATTATGAAATTAGTTCGCAAATTTGCAAGTCTTTACAGTACGATGTAATAATGCTAGCCTTGATGGCGATGTCAATGTAGGCGATTGTCATGGTAAATTATCGTTGAATCTTGAAAATGCAATATCCTCGCTTATGGAAAAATGATATATAGCCTTGAGATCATAGGAAGGTAAGGACATTGATGATTTTTTACAATATGGTTGTAGAATAAATGTAATGGTAAGACTGAAATTTTTTAAGACGTCTCAATTTTCAACCTAAGGGGTGTAATGTCCTTAAACCAAGAGCAAAAATCATTAGGTGTTAGATTTAGAAATTAATCATGCGTACTCATTTTTATGGTTTGGTCGATGACTCATCGACTAACGGATTTAAACGAAGTAAATGATATAGGCCTGAGCCCATTGAGTCATAGGTAATGCTGTGTCTTCACTAGTTGTCGGTGACCTTCTGTCTTACATCTTCCTTAGAGGTCAGGTTGTCCGTTGATTTTGTTTTACTGGGTTGGCTTTCATTGTTGGTGTTGCTTGTGTCGGGCGGGAGGTAGACACCCCCTTGTAGCCTTAGTATAGATGTTTGTGTGTGTTTTTCTGTGTAAGGAATCCAGTGCCATATCAAGAGTCTCGGGCCCTTTAAAGGCAGGGTTTCCACTCTTGCGACACACCTGAGGGGCTTACTAGTTTCTGCCTGAGCAGTTGGCCAGGAGCCTATCTGACCTTCTCTCTCTCTGGAGCAAAGGACTAAGATTAAACGCCCTGCTTTTCTGTGCAGAAATAGTAAACTCCGCTACTATGGATTCTTCTATCCGTGACTGTACTGTACATAACACCTGGTGTGGTTTTCTGCTTACAACTTCTTTTTGTGCGCCTTATGTCATTGATCATTAATGCTTGCAGTTCTTGTTGTGCACATTGCGCCTTCTTGTGGTGATCGTCGTGGTTGCGTCGTGTCAGTCGTTGGGTGGCGACGTAGAGTCCAGTGTGTCTGTTTCCCCTCCTACACACGCGCACACACTTTTAATACAAAAAACAAATTGCACCTGTTATCAGCATTGTTGTCGTAACGAGGAGGATGTTGCAGATGAAGAGGTTTGAGCATGATGAGAGGTTCTGAAATTCTTGGAAGATATAATTCTTATGATAGTTTTCTTTGAGCATTTGTTCTTTGCTGTTCTTGGAGTCACGGGCACGGAGGTCCAAGAAACCAAAAGGTTTCTTGGAGCTAGGAAGCCAGCTAGGCTCCTATTTGGTAGGGAGGATTCCATTGTTTCACTCTGGGAAAGTGTAACGAACCCCCTCATTACTTCGACAAACCTCTTATAACAAGTGATTTTTTTTTTTGTTTTAAAAAGTGTGTGCGTGCGTGTACAAGGGAAACGACACATTAGACTCTACCTTGCCACCCGACGACTAACAAGATGCAACAACGATGAACACAACAAGATGACATAAGGCACACAACAAGTAACTGCAAGCATTAAAAGACAATCAATCGACCATAAAAAGACTGACTTTCCGCCCATTCTACCCTGCAATGGTTAGGACCTCCAAGACACATAAGCAATGCTCAAGCCTAGGTTCCCATCAATTTTAACCATTTAAGGTCTCAGGGATGCAGATTGTTCTAAGGAACATGGAGGTGTCTACATCCCACCCGACACAAGCAGACCAAACAGGCGGAAGGTTTATCAACCAAGTACAACATTTTCTACAATGAACCGCAACCCTCATTTGCCAACTCAAAATAATCTATTGTACTTAAATCAAGGAAATTACACCATATATGTTTATTAATGACAAATAGAGATTACAATAACGCATCCATGAAATGATAAACACATTACATTTATATCACATTAACCTTGCAGAAATAACAATCAACTTACACAATATGTGATATTCATAAAAATAAGACTACAATATCTTTTCCATACATGACAACACCATTTATTTTAAGTCAAAAATCCTTGCATGAATAACATTCACATTACAGGACAATGGCCATTAAATAAAGCCAGTAAGGAAATTAGCACAGCTCATCCTAACCTCCATCACGAGCCGTGCAATGCATGTCTAACGCACATAAAGCATCCGGGCATACTCTAAATCAAGTTTTAAAGGACATTAACAACATGTTCGATATTAAGACAATCGCTGATGGTTAGGGGTAGTGTCTCTGGCATTACTATTGGCTTTTTTTGACTTCACAAAGAATTTCATTACCGTAAAAATAACAACAACCGTACATTACACCACAATGTCCTTGCCAAAATTTATAGTTTTAATACATCTTAAGTGTTGGTGAATAACCACAAAATAACAATAACTCCTACCACACCTGATAACCATTTTACCTTTTATGTTATGAAGATCTTGCAAATAATTTCAATAACCATAACACAAATAACAAATACTTGTTGACAGTTTCAGTTTGGACATGAGTTTGGGGATGATAGAAAATGCTAAGATGTAATTGGGTTCCCTATATCTTGAACAATTTTTGCCAAAAATTGTTCGTGAATAAGGGATCCCTGTTAGAGATAATAGAATGTGACATGACATGAAGTTTGAAGATATTATCCATGAAAAATTGGGCCATTATGGATGCGGTGAAGGGATGTTTCATAGCACAAAAGTGAACATATTTGGAAAGACAATCAACCACCACCATGATGAATGTCTTTTTTCTTGATTTAGGGAGGCCCACAATGAAATCCATAGATATATCTTGCCAAATGGGTTGGAGTGTGCCAGGGGATTTGAATGTTTATCCTTTTTTGTGTTGACATACATCACATTCAACCAAAAAGGTGTGGACATCCTGTTTCATAACATCCCCCAAAAAAGAATGTTTGACACTTTCATAGGTTTTGTTAAAACCTGAATTCTGAGTGGTGGGTGAAGCATGAAGCTCAGAAAGAACTAGAGATTTAAGTTTTGATTGTTGGCTTAGATAGAGATGACCTTTTTGACAAAGCTCATTATTGTGACAAGAGTACCCTAGAGAGGCTAGAGAATTCTCTTGCAATTGTTGGATTAGGTGAGATATTTTGGGATCTTGCAACCATTCTTGATGACTAGTTTGGAGCCAATCGGGTACAACGAATGAAGCAGAAAATAGGGACCCTTCTTCTTCATATTTTTGGGAAAGAGCATCAACAAACAAATTTTATTTTCCCTTCTTGTAAATTGTCTCATGATCATAGCCAAATAGCTTGGTGACCCATTTTTGTTACTTTGGAGATGAAATCCTTTGTTCCAAAAAATAGTTGAGGCTCTGGTGATGAATTTTAATTTGGATGTGTTTCCCCAATAGATAAGGACTCCAAAGATACATGGCATGTAGAATAGACAACATTTCCTTTCCATATATGGATTTTCCCAAATTTATGTGTTAACGTTGTTTGTTGGTGAAGTCCAAAGGTCGATCATCTTGCATGAGGACTTCACCAATTCCTTTTTTGGAAGCATCACATTCCAAGACAAAATTCTTGGTGAAGTCAGGAAGGGCTAGGACTAGATTCATGCACATGGGTTCTTTCAAGGCCTAAAAGGATTGGTCAGTTAATAGATTCAAAGTGAAGACATTCGTTTTAAGGAGAGCAGTGAGAGGTGCAACCATTTTTCCATAATTCTTAACAAACTTGCGATAATAACCTGTTAAACCCAAAATTCCATGTTGGGCTTGGAAAATCATGCATAGCTTCAATTTTCTTAGGATCGACCCAGACACCATCATTTACCACAATATGACCGAGGAACTCCACTTATGAGGCTCCAAAGGCACTTTTTTATTTTTTGAGAAAAAGTTGGTGCTTAGAGAGTATATGGAGAACTTGATCCACATGGGCAAGATGAGATGTCCAATTTTTTCTATATATGATAATATCATCAAAGAAAAATAAGACAAAATGATGGAGAAAAGGATAGAAGACATGATTCATAAGACTTTGGAAGGTGGATAGGGCATTACACAGGCCAAAGGGCATGACCAAGAACACATAGTGACCCTCATGAGTTCTAAAGAGAGTCTTTGGAATGTATGCTTATTTCATATGTATCTGGTGGTATCTAGAACATAGATCAAGTTTAGTAAGGTATTGAGCATCACTCAATTCATCCAAGATATCATCAATAACATGAATGTGAAACTTGTCTTTGAAGGTGAGTTTATTGAGGGCACAAAATTAAAGACACATGTGCCAAGTACCTTTTTTCTTGAGTACCATGACCATAGGAGAAGAACAGGGGCTAGTACTAGGGAGAATAACACTTGCTTGGAGAAACTCTTGCACTATTTTCTCAATTCCATTATTTTGGGCAAAGGGATGATGATAAGGGTGAACATTGGGAGGAAGATTGTTGGGAACAAGGGGAATAGAATGATCATGAACACCACGGGAAGGGGGAAATCCTTGAGGAGAGTAAAAATATCTTGGTGTTTGGAGATGATAGATTGGAGGTCAGGATGCACAGAGGGTGTCTCAAATATTGCTTGAATGGAATGGATTTGGGAAATAATACCTTAATGACCTTTCTTAAGAAGCTTTTCCATTCTATGGGAACTGATGTTCTCAAGAGAACTTGCAGTGAGTCCTTGGAGTTGATATTATTGTCCCTTTTGATTGAATTTCATGGTTAATTCCTTAAAATCCTTGAGAATGGGGCCCAAAATGCATAAGGATTCAACACCTAGCACAATGTCAGAACTACCCATGTTGATCGAAAACATATGAGATTTCAGGTGTTACTGTCCAATTTGAAGATGTACATTTTTACAACTCTCACTTCATTTCATGAACCCACCATTGGCTATCATGATTTGAAAATTGTTGATGGAACAAATAAAGCGATTGATTTCCTAGGCAATGTGGCAGTGAATAAAATTATGGGTTCTTCCACAATCAATAAGGATGATGACTTTCCTATGCTTAATATATCCAATGAGCTTGAGGGTTTGTGGACCAGAGAAGTTAGTGAGGGTATGCAATGAAATCATGGGGTCAATTTAGGGTGGTTCAGCGGGATCCGTAGTAACATACGAAAGGGGTAGCTCTTAATAAGGGGGAACTACAACTTATTCTTTAGCAACATCCTTTGAAATGGCCATAAAAATTTTCCTTACACTTGTGCCCGGGAAAATATTTTTCATCAAAATTATAATAACGATCCTTGAGTTGGCACTCAACCATTTTGCCTCAAGTTAATTTCTAGATCTTGAAAGGACTAGAAGGGGGGGAAGGATTTGTGGGGTGAGGGTGGGGGAGAAAAACATAGTTTTTTATTCTAGGAAAAACAACTTGTTGGGATTATTTGGCACATTTAGTAGATTTCAACCAAGTCTGAGGGCCAACCATGAGGACCTGGGCTCATATTTCATCCTTTATACTACTGATAAAACATTCCCGAAAGAACATATATGTCATTCCCTCTGTTCTAAAGGCCAAATTCACAGAGGAAGTTATAAAGCATTCCATTGTGCTTGACTGTCTCAACATGGTCAAATGTCCTAAATAGTGGGTGTCAGTGTCAAATCCTTCATAGATATCTACAACAAATTGGATCCATGCAATATACCTATGGCATGCATTTGTACACCATTTCCACCATTTCCAACGTTCAGGATCGAGATAGAGAAAAACATAACAAAGTTTGGCCAACTCATCGGTAATTCCATGTAGAGAGAAATAATGTTCCATTTGAGTGACCCAGGACCTAGGGTCAAAGCCATCAAATTTATTGACCTCAACTCGGGGAGGAAGGGGGTCATGATGAAAGGAGTTGAATTTAAAAATCATAGAATGGGAGGAATCATCACCATCTAAGTGAGATAGTTGCTCTAAGAAGGAAGGGCCCTTGGGGTGGTTCAACAACTAGTTGACAACATATTTGGTGCAGTCATGACCCTCGCAGTCCAACTGCTTCCACCAGGACCTTCTTTCACTCAGGCCCGAAGAGTTCAAAGAACTCTTCCTACTCCTCTCGGGAGTTCTCAATACCCACAGTAGTCTCCCTTTCGACGATCTCCCCTTCGCGTATCGGGAAATCGGGTTTCGCGATATTGTGAAACTCACGGGCACGGTTCTCTTGCAAATCAAAACCCCGAACCCCAAACTCCGATATGATGCCACCTGTCCTCTCACTCTGACACGGGTGGTCCCTTCTTCAAATGGAAATCGGAAAATCGCGACTCGAGAATTCGCGATTCCTGAGTCACCGTTTCACAGGACCCTCCAAGTCTCGAATCCTGACTCCTAGGGATCTCACACCACGTGTCCCCGTAGCGATCAACGACTCCAATTAAATCAGGGAATCACTATTTGCGATTCCAACGAACACAAAAATCTTGTCTCCGTGAAACCCGATATGCCGAATCCCGATGGCCTTGGTTCCTCATGCGCCTGAGGGATAAATCCCTCGCTACTTCTCCCAGATCTGACGTTCATCGGGTCTTCATAGATTCCTCCCTGCAAGACCACCCGTTGATTCCTCTTCCTTGAGGGATCCTTCCGCTTCAAAGCTTCTCCCCGGTCTGTCCTCCCAGTGTCACCAGGGAACTATCCCTCCTGAGCTTGTCAGCTCTTACTCCTTCAGAGACTTGACACACACTTCTCGCACTCGACCTCTCAAAAACTCTCAAAGTGTTGAACTCTCTCAGACTCTGCACACTCCCTGCAGCGGCTGTCCTTAACTCCTTCCTCAGGTTCACAACTGATTCTTCTTCTTGCCTATGCACACTTCCTGCACAGCTCTGGTGCCCAACCTACACTCCTGAGAACTTAGAACAAAAGTCACCCTGTCTGAACCCTGCAGTCACGCACTCCTTGCGGACAAATTCCACTGCCCTCTATGCAGGAATCTCTGGTTCATAATAGAGAAACAATTGAAACTAAATTCCTATTCTTACATATTTCAATTCAACTATGAAATCACATACACATCATATCAAATAAATGTATGACAGAAAGAAAACATCCATGAGAATAATATCAACACAGAGAAGCAACACAAACCATGAAACTGAATCAAATCCTTTCTTCTATTAATTCAATCTGTACATGGGTGTTCTCCACAAGTTCTCTTCTCTGCTCTTCTCTTCTTGCTTCTGTTTTCTCAATATCTGAATGAATTACAATATACAAAGGAGGGTGCCTATATTTCGTTTTCCCTCTTGAATTCTACAACTATCAAATCTACAATTAATTCCTATCTAACAGCATTAAATCTATTAAATGCCTTCCTATCTACTAAGGATGAGAGCTTAAAGTCTCAAGGTCCCCTTTACAATACAAGTGCGCTTCTTTATGAATGGCTTCATAAAAGAGCGGCGCAACAACTTCCAAAGCAATTCAAAATGTATGCTGGCGCTGTCCAGTTGTTCTCCGCTTGGTGTGCTAGCTCGCTTGATGAGTGATCGATGCTCCTGCATCATACTCCTCGGCTTGAAAATCTTCATGGGCTCCTGTCCATGAGCTCCTACATGGTGTGTCCATGCTTTTGGATAACTGCTTCTGTCTCCCAGCTGGCATCCTCCACTAGGTGATTCTTCCATTTTACCAGATACTCAAAATACTGCTTTCGTCTGGTCTTTTTACCCGTTCGCTTGTCCAGTATGCACTCCATCTACGGCTTCTCTACTACTGGAATTTGCTTCTGCCACTGGATCACTGGTTCCTTAGTTCCAGTCTCTATCTCTCCAACCCTGTATGGGTATAAATCCGAAATATTAAATATCAGAGATATCCCGATGCCCTCTGACAATTCAATTTCATAAGCGTTCTTGTCGAACTTCTTCAGGACTCTGCACGGCCCGAGTTTCTTCATATTGAGCTTGTTATATGTCCCCCTCGGAAACCTTTCCTTCCTTTAGTGCGCTAGAACCATGTCACCAACTTCGAACTGAAGTTGTCTCCAATGCTGATCTGCTCTACGCTTATACTCTTGATTGGACTTCTGCAGTCACTGTTTCACCTCGCTGTGAAGTTCCTGCATCACCTCAGCGAACTCCTCTGCGCTAGCACTGCTAGTCGTAGCCTGTTCTGACTCCCTGAGTTCAGAAACTCCCCTTGGCTGTGTCCCATATAAGATCTGAAATGGACTCTTGCCTGTACTCTGATTCACAGAATCATTGTACGCGAACTCTGCCTGTGGTAATATGTTATCCCAGCTGCTATGGTGCTCTGTCACCAAGCTTCTCAGCAAGTCTCCAAGACTTCTGTTCACCACCTCGGTTTGTCCGTCTGTCTGCGGATGATAAGTCGAACTAAAAGCCAAGTTAGTTCCCAGCTTCTTCCATAGTGTCCTCCAAAAATGACCTATGAATTTCGTATCCCTGTCCGAGACTATGCTTCTCGGAAATCCATGAAGTCTAACAACCTCCTTGAAGAACAAGTTTGCGATGTGCGTCGCATCCCTGGCCTTCTGACACGGAATAAAATGTGCCATCTTAGAAAACTTGTCCACCACCACAAAGATGGAATCAACCCCTCTCTATGTCCTCGACAATCCTAATACAAAATCCATGCTGATCGACTCCCATGGCCTCCTAGGTATGGGCAATGGCTGATAAAAACCGATGTTCTTCTTCCGGCCCTTCGAATGTTGACAAATCTTGCATCGATCAACAAATCGTTTAACATCTGCTCGCATACCTGGCCAAAAATACGATTCGCTCAGCTTGACAAATGTTTTATCGTGACCAAAATGACCTGCTAATCCCCCACTATGCTTTTCCTTCACCAAATTCTCCCGCATGGAGCAAATTGGTATACACAGCTGATTGCCTCTGAACAACAATCCTTCCTGGATCATGTAGTCTATCCATGGGCTTCGATCCCTGAGAACTGGATTCTCGGCTGCCTCATATGCTTCTGCAAAATCCGCATCTCCTGCATACATGTCTTTCAGATTTTCAAAACCCAAGGTCTTGACTTTGAACTCCTGCAACATCAAACATTTCCTTCTCAAAGCATCAGCCACTTTGTTAGCAGTCCCTGAAATGTGCTTAATTACAAATGTGAAATTTTGCATGTACTCTACCCATTTTGCATGCTTCTGGTTCAACTTATCCTGTTGACTCACAAATTGCAATGCATGATTATCACTGTACAAAACAAATTCTGTGGGTATCAAGTAATGCCTCCACTTCTTTAATGCTTGTATGATGGCATAAAACTCTTTATCATATGTGGATTATTTCAGCTTCGCTTCATCCATCTTCTCGCTGAAATATGCAACTGGCCTGTCCTCCTGACTTAAGACCCCTCCTACAGCATATCCGCTCGCATCACATTTCACCTGAAATGTTTTCCGAAAGTCTGGCAACACCAAAGTTGGTTGCTCTGTGATCTTTCGCTTCAACAGATTGAAGCTTTTCTCAGCCTTTGTTGTCCAGTGAAAAGTCTTGTGTCGTTTTTTCACCGTGTCCATCATCGCGGCGCTAATTCCACTGAAATTCTGAATGAATTTTCTGTAGAAACTAGGCAATCCATGGAAACTCCTCACCTCGAAAACATTCCTCGGTGATGGCCAATTCTTGATCACTTCCACCTTCTCAGGATCCATCTTCAACTCATTCGATGATATGACAAAACCCAAATAAATGAGCTCTGTCTTCATGAAGGAACACTTCTTCATGTTGACCAACAACTTTTCCTGCTGTAGTCTTCTCATCACTGTAGCCAAATGTTTCAAATGTTCAGCCTTGGTCTTGCTGAAAATCAATATATCGTCCAGATATACAACAACAAACTTCCCGATGAATTCCCTCAGTACTTCATTCATCATCCTCATGAATGTGCTTGGTGTATTCGTCAAGCCAAACGGCATGACCATCCATTTGTACAAACCCTCGTTTGTCTTGAACATTGTTTTCCATTCATCCCCCTCTCTCATGCGAATCTGATGATATCCTCTCTTCAGATCAATCTTCAAAAAATAATTTGCCCCACTAAGGCAATCCATCAGATCATCCATTCGTGGTAGTGGAAATCGGTACCTGATGGTGATTTTGTTAATCACTCTGGAGTCTGTACACATCCTCCAGCCTCCATCCTTCTTTAGACTAAGTACCGTTTGAACGACACACAGACTTAGACTCTCCCTGACCAGTCCTTTATCCAGCAAGTCCTGTACCTGTCTCTTGACTTCCTCATTATCCTGAGGTGTCAGTATATACGCAGCTTTATTCGGCAAACATGCTCCAGGTATTAGGTCTATGTGGTGACTCACACTCCTCATCGGTGGCAACGAACGAGGTAGTTCGTCCACGATGATATCAGCGACCTCTCCCAACAGTTCCTGAACCTCATCTGGCAAGTCATCCACTCTTGTGCTAGTCAGGACAATTCTCAGTTTCCGGACCACAAGGAACTATGGATCTTCTCTCTTCTCCATCTCTGTGAGAAGTTCCTTCCCACTCATGAGAAGTATTATATTGCTCACTTCCGGTTTCACTTCTACATCCTTTTTCGGAAGCAATCTATGTGTCATCCCATCCTTCTCTAAGGTGTACGTTTTCATCCTCCCATCATGAACCACATTTCGGTCATACTGCCATGGTCTACCCAATAATACATGACAGACATCCATGGGAATGACATCACACAGGACCCTATCCTTATATTCACCCATTTTAAAATCAACTAAACAGTGTTTAGTGACACTCACTTGATGTCCCTTCTGCAGCCATGATACTTTGTATGGACTCGGGTGATTGGTCGTCTCCAGCTCTAATTTCTCCACCATCTCGGTTGAAACGATATTGTCAGTGCTTCCACTGTCCACTATGACCTTGCATTTCCAGCCCTTGGTCTTACACGTGGTCCTGAACAGTCTGGTTCTATGAACTGGGTCTTCCACCTCCTTCTCAAGTGTTAAAATAACCTTATGCACCGTTAGTGACCTTCCACTTCCGCTATCTCCATCCTCAACATCACGGCTCTACGCCTCAGTGATGTGAGCTTCTCCTCCGGCTTGTTTTTTCTCAAGACACTCAAATGATTTGTGCCCATTCTTTCCACATGTAAAACATGTGATCACTCCTCCTCTTCCTCTACCTTGACCTCTAGTACGAGGAAGAACATTCGCATCAGCATAATCACCTCGCTGATCATTTTGCTACCCTCTCGGCTCAACATATGGCTTCCTTTGTCAGGTTCCGCCTCTCTCAATTTTACCCTGAGGCTTCTTCCATTCCTCCTTGGGTTTCTGATATTTATCTTGGGCAACTGCCTTGCCTCTGGGATGACTTCTGCCTCGCCCTCGCTATCCTTGCTTACGTCTCAGCTTCTGTTCGGCTTTTAGAGCCAATTGGTAAGCATCTTCAACAGTTCTGATAACTGCCATGCTTAACTCATCCTGAATGTCGTACCTCAACCCATTCAGG
>SNQJ01S0013290.1:146703-165120 GCA_010110895.2 Picea sitchensis | reverse complement strand
AAAAAAAAAATCAATTTCCTAAGATTCATCCTCTTACACCATATTCAAATTAATTTTAAAATTACCTTGAATAATCCCTCCAAGTTAAGAGATTGTTGTTTTTTCAAGTTTGCATTTCCACTAACACGTCATGAGAGACCATCATTAGCTTGCACTCACACCTATATATATTCATAAACTAGATCTCAAGGCCAAGGCTCAACTAAAGAATGGATAGAATTGTATATAGTTGGTTTCTGAGCTTGATGTTTTGGTATTTTTTTCTAGAAACTATGTGGATAGATATGTCCTTGGTGCTCTTTAAACTATGTTGGAAATACTATGTAAAAGTCGAAATATTAAATAAAGAAACCACAAAATATGTTACAAAGGGGAAGAATGGGACTATAAGCCCATGAGAGGGGATGGAAATGGGTCATAGGGAAATAACCTTTATCCTTTGGTTTCATATAATAAAGTATTAACCTTCCATCCTTCTAAGGAATGTTTCCTCATGCATTCTTCCCAAAGTAAAGTGTACTTGCCACTGAACATGTGATGCCATGTAGGTTGAAAGTATATGCGTTTTCTTTTTGTGAATGCAAGTATCTTGATACAAAAAGAATAATCATGGGTTTTGAAGAGCGAGATTTAGTTTTAGGACATTTAAGAGAAGAAAAATTCCCTAGTGACACTTATAATACAAGAAAATAAAAAAAAATCCAATTTAAAAAAAAAATCTTATTTTTTGAAAAATGTTATTTTTTAATATTTTTTGAGTTTGTAAAATCTCATTTGAATCTTAGAACATGGAGGAAACTTTACTTTAATAATTTAAGAAAGGAAAAATCACCTTGGACCCAAATGTTGTAAATTTTATGTTTTTGGAAAGTGTACTCTTGAAGTTTTTAATGAATTGATTTGTACATGGTGCATTCGTTAAATGCACCATGGAAGACGAGTGAAGATGTACAAGATACACAATACAGAGGAAGTTGTTGCACAAGATGCATTGACTGTAATGATTGTCGTTGTGAATTTGAAATCCTAAAAGACTGTAACGATTGTCGCTTAGAATTCAAAATCATGAAAAATATAGAGCGGTTTTGCAACATGAAGGTGGTAGAAGTTATTTTAGCTAAAAGTTGAGGATATATTTTTATTAAATCAACAAATTAATAAAAGAAATCAATGCAAAACAATTTCATTACTAATAACAATAAAATCTATGTAATACAATTTCATTGATAGTAAAAAATAAAATTTCTTTGACTAGAGAACAAAGTAGAAAAAACAAAGATAATGAGGGTGTAGTAAATGAATGAACCGCCTAATTTTACCCTCTATGCCTTTAGCCCCTTCTTCCCACAAGACAAGGTAAAAACCTTACTATTTTGGCAAACCCAATGCCCGAACCAAGGTAGGGGAAGCTGAGAGAGACAAAGATGAAAAGTGGTAAGCATGGAAGGAATGGACAATGACCTTTCATAGACCCACATAGTGACAACTCATCCCTAAGGAAACCATATTACTAGTGCAGTTTGTCAACCCCCCAGGTATGAACAAGTTAAAGATCATAATTTCCAAGCAAACATTATGAAACAAAGGAGAGTTTAGTGCACATATTCAAATGCTTCGAAAATCAAAGTGACACATACCATGATACCTGAACTCATTAACTCAAGGAGTAAGACCCACTGCTACTCCAGGATTAGACTGATGGGATATATGTTGTTGTTGCTAATAGATAGGATGAACTGAAGAAAATATGGACCCTCCAGGGCCAAGATAAAGTCATATGGCTCTCGGTACTCCATGTATAGGACCTGTGGGCCTCAAGACATAATCTACTTGGTTATCCCTAGGATAGGGGATAACATCAGGCTCCAAATCAGGGACATGTGCTCACCATAGAGCACATGAGAACCTCAACATATCTGGCATGACCTGTAATCTTCTAGATCTCAACAAAATAAATTAGTAATCCTTCAAGTTGGTGATATCACCCCTTGCTCATATATGATATAATGAAACAAAATTAAGAAAGCATATATATACAAATGAAATTGAAACTACAACTAAACTATTCTAGCATGATATGCAGATGGTATATACAATGAATGAAAATGCCTACCTAACTTACCTCTACTTACATGTTGGTTGAATGCTAGGTGTAGTAAAATAGCTAGTGAAACCATCCTAGCAATGTCTCATAATACCTGCCTCTCTGCTTCATCATAAACCAAAACAATGATAAGTCAAGCAAAAAAATAACATGAGTTATAAAATGTATTGTATCATCAGAAATCGTAAATTATAGCTCACGGAGGTGGGTGGGAAGGACAAAATGGTTCCAAGTCACACTCTTAGGAAAGTGCTCGATCCATCATAGAAAGGGATCGTGAAAAATAAAAAATTCAATAGATTGTTTGAAAGAGTCTGAAGGTTGGCTACCTTGGACGTCTTCACAATCTAAGTTTTGAGAAGGGACTAGAAAGAACCTAAAGGATGACTGAAAATTTATTAAGGGAAGGTTGAAATATTGAGATAAAAAACTTCTTATTGAGGTATTCAACCTACCCTTGAATTCTAAAAGTAAGCTTTGCCTCAGAAAAAAATCAAGACAAAGGACATGCTTCCCAACCACACTGATGCAGGAGCATCATTGGCAATCGTATGGAGAAAGAACCATCAATGTATGGGAATATGTATGGGAGCTCAACGCTGGAAGTTACAACAGATATTTTAAATCCTCCTTAACTCGGTGCCAGAATAAATATTTTGAGGCATGCTTGAACTCAGTGCCAGAAAAATTCTGCGAGACATGCTTGAACAATTACGAGTGAAGTGGGAGTTTCCACTCTAGCTCTGGAATGTGACTGGTCTAGATAATTGTTAGGCTAAGTTATAGAGTAGAAAAGTAGCGAGGGGGAACCCTAAGATCCTTTGAGATAAATAGAGGTTTTGTATGCCCAAATGAGGCTAGCTGCAAGTTAGTTGGAAATTTCAGTTGTTGTTCTTGATTTCAATTGTATCCATTTTCACTTTTGAATATAACAGAGGAAAATTGATCCAATGCATGGTGTGGACGTTGTTTTCAATTCTCTATTAATATGTTTCCATGAATGAGTGAATGAATTCATTATGAGTGAATGGAACTGTGAATGCTAAGATAAGTTTCAATTGTTTCTCTTATGCTGAGGTAGTGCAAGGTGTGAACACAGAAGGTAAGGAGTGCGTTAACGAGATATGTTTCGATTCCGAAGCTAAGAAGAGATAGCACAAAACTTCCCTTATCAAGGAGTCCAAAGAGACTGGTGCAAGGCGTGCATAGTCTTCCGCAAGAATTTGAAACTTGCGCAAATATCTGGTGCAAGGAGTGCACAGATCCAAGATTCAACTGAGTGTCGAAGGGGCTTTGCAAGAAGCTAGAGAAATAGAAAAGGAGAATGCCAGGAGGGTGAGAGGAATTTCTCTTTAGGAATCCTTCAGATTCTGACTTATTGAAATTCCTGGAACACAAGGAGTGCATAGGAGGACGAAGTCTCCACAAGATCAAGCTCAGGAGGAATAACACTTTTCATAAGTGTTAGTGAGATCCAGGAGTTGGACTCGTCAGAGGAGAAAACGTTAGAAACCTTTGAACACTGAAGATTTCTAATTCAGAGAAATCGGAATTTTAGGAGAAGGATCCACAGACGTCAGATCAATCGAACAAATCAGAACCGTTAGATATCGTGATCTCAGGAGGAATCGAGTTTGAGACTTGAGACTCCCAAAACGCGGAGAGTTGAAAAGCCGAAGCGAATCTGGATCGTTGATCTAGGAGGACACCTGTCGATAGGTCGAAATATCTAGAGGAAGGTGGGGGACTGAAGTGTTGAACCACTCGAAGTCTGAACAGCCGAAGAGCCGAGAGCCATTGATCTGTCGGAGGACACTTGTCAACAAATCTTAAAGTACAGGAAAAGGCTGGTGGGGGTTTTAAGTTTGAAAACAGAGATCGCCGAAGCACGAAGACCTGAAGCCCCAGAATATGATCGAGACCATCAATCGTCAAGGAGGGAACGTGGTGAGAGACTAGAATTTAGCTGACTCATGGATCAGAGGAGTCAAAGGTTGAGTCGTAAGGACTCACAAAACACGAAGTCGTGACTTGATTTGAGCCATTGGATCAAGGAAGGATCTAGACCGTTAGATCTGAAAGGTCGACATTTCAACATTTTGGGGATCGGGAGAGAAGAGGTGGAAAGTATTTTGACGCCATGATATGTGAAATACCGACATGATATGAACCGTCAGATCATGGGGAAAGAAGGACCGTCGGATTGAGGGCTTTGAAATATCATCATTTCAGGAGTCGGGGAGTAGAGGTGATTCACATCGGGAATTACCGATACACGAAATCCCGATGCGCTTGGAGTTTTGGCCCCAGGTTATAGCGAGGGGTCATTTGGAAAGACGATAAGGGAGGAGCTAGCGAGCGCTAGGCCCTTGTCGGGGTTTCAGAAATCAGGAGAGTCAGGGTGACTCTCATACGAATAACCAACTCGTAAAATTGTGATGCACCTTTGTATAGGCTCATGGTCATGACCATGGCCGTGTGAGAAAAGGGCTTAGCAGAGAAGACATAGATCTTTTTTGGCATTGGGGTTCGAACAACGTTCATGAGTGAAACTGCAGGACTGTTACAGCCTACGCATTTGAGGAAAGGACCTGTGTAAGTGGGTTTGAGGTCTAGTAGAGACCCAAAGAGTAAATAAAACTAATTTCTTGATCAATCCTAGACCGGGAGGTCACACAGCCCTTGGGAGAGATGGGGGGGGTCTGCACCAAGTGGTATCAGAGAAGAAGTTTTTCTTACTGACTGCAGGAAAAGGAGAAGAGACAAAAAGAACTTAGAGTTGTACTCTCTGTGTGACATATGATCAACACAATGCCACCAAGTAGAGGATTGTAACCACCTTTGGCCAATCGAGTTGTAGAAAGGGAGATGCGAGAACTTCGTGCAAGATTAGAGGAAATCGAGGAAGTGCAGAGATGAGCACCTGAAACTGGATACATCAGTGATGAAGAGAACGAAGAAGCCATGGGAGAGAATGTCATTGAAGAAGTTGCAGGAGACGATGTTGTCGAAGAACGCTTTCTGAGAGAAGTTTCTAGATTGGGAGGCAGAGCCAAGATAGAAGTCCCAATGTATGAAGGCAATTTAGATGTTGAAGAGTTGCTGGATTGGATAAGATCCATGGACAATAATTTCGACTATGAGGAGGTCGATGAATAGAAAAAGGTGAAACAGGCTATCACCATACTAAAAGGACATGCAACGCTGTGGTGGGATGAACTACAGGATGAGAGGAGAAGCAAAGGAAAACATAAGATAAAGAGTTGGGACAGAATGGTAGCCAAGCTAAAGGCTAAATTTATGCCCAGGGATTATCAAATTAATCTATTCAGGAAGATGCAGAACCTAAGACAAAAATGGATGATAGTTAAGGAGTACATAGAGGAGTTATATAGGGTAAACATCAAAACTGGACAAAAGGAGAGAGACAAAAAAAAACATTCCAGGTACATAAATGTCCTGAGATATGAGATCCAAGAGGAGCTCAGCATGATTTCAGTAAGGACAATGGAGGATGCTTATCAGTTTGATTTTAAGGTAGAGGAGAAGTTGGCTAGGAAACAAAGCTAGTGAGGAAGAGGTAAAATCCCAGCCCAAAACAGAGGTAAGGGAGTTACCCACGACAATTCACATAAGTCTAAGGATGAGGCTGAGAAACCACACAATCACTCGGAAAGAGGAGGAAGTTCTCGAGAAAGACAGGGTGGTGGAAGAAATTATTCTAGAGGAAGAGGAAGAAGAGGACAAGGAGATGTAATATGTTATTCCTGTGGAAAGACCGAACATATGTCTTGGGAATGTCCCGAAAATAAGAAATAAGGAGGAGGTGAAGCTCACATTTCAGAAGAACAGAGAGGAAATGTTGAAGCATAAGGAGCAGAGGATGGAAGATCCTTGATGTTGAGAAAGGTTCTCTTAAAACCAGAGGCAGAAGTTGAGAAGTCGGTGCAGAGGAACAGTCTCTTCAAAACAAATTGCAAGACTAAGGATAGATTATGCAAGGTGATAATCGACAGTGGGAGAACTGATAACTTAGTATCCACAGAGATAAAGGGGAAATTGGAGCTGGAGACAAGTGTACATCCAAAGCCATACAAAGTCTCATGGTTGCAGAAAGGACACTAGGTAATGGTCACTAAACAATGCTTGGTTAATTTTAAGATAGGAGGATATAGAGATGAAATTCTATGTGATGTAATTCCCATGGATGTATGCCATATTTTGTTGGGAAGACCGTGGTAGTTTGACAGGAATGTCATCCATGATGGGAGAAAACATACATACACTTTGGAGAAGAATGGTAGAACACATATGTTGTTTCCAATAGAGGAGAAGAAAGCGAAGGAGGAAGCCAACACAAGCATACTTCTCATGAGTGGGAAGGAACTCCTGAAGGAAGTCAAGGAAGAACAAGAGATGCAGTTTTTTGTGGTGAGGAAACCTAGGGTTATCCTTACTAGTACTTCGATGGATGATTTGCCTGAAGAGGTTCAGGAATTACTGGATAATTTTTCCATCATAGTGGTGGATGAGTTTCCAAATTCATTGCCACCCGTCAGGAGTATCAGTCACCATATCAACTTGATACTAGGAGAAAGTCTTCCAAACAAAGAAACATACATATTGACACCTTGGGAGAATGAGGAGGTGAAGAACCAAGTCCATGGAATTGTTAGACAAGGGTTTGGTCAGAGAGAGCTTGAGTCCATGCGCAGTACCAACTTTGTTGAGTCCAAAGACGGATGGAGGATGGAGAATGTGTATAGAATCAAGTGTCATTAACAAAATGACCATTAGGTATAGATTTCCTTTACCAATAATGGATAATTTAATGGATTGCTTAAGTGGAGCAAATTTATTTTCCAAAATATATTTGAAAAGTGGATATCACCAGATTAGGATGAGAGAAGGTGATGAGTGGAAAACAACCTTTAAGACAAACAAAGGTTTGTATGAGTGACTTGTTATGCCATTTGGCTTAACAAATGCCCCGAGTAATTTTATGAGGCTAATGAATGAAATACTGAAAGATTTCATTGGCAAGTTTGTAGTTGTATATCTAGATGATATACTGATATTTAGCAAGACTAAAGAGGAGCATTTGAGACACTGTCCACTAGTTATGAGGAGACTACAACAAGAGAAGTTGTTGATAAATCTGAAGAAATCCTCTTTTATGAAGACATAACTCATTTACTTGGGTTTTGTGATCTCTTCAAATGAACTAAAGATGGATCGAGAGAAGGTGAAAGCAATCAAAGAATGGTCGTCACCAAGGAGCATGTTTGAGGTAAGGAGATTTCATGGATTATAAATTTTCTATAGGAATTTCATCATATACTTCAGTGGGATTTGTGCACCAATGATGGATACAATTGAAACTTATCCTAGCATTCACATTTCCATTCACTCATAACCAATTCATTCACTCATTCATGGAAACACATTAACAAATAATTGCAAACAGTGTCCACACTATGCATTAGATCAATTTTCATCTGTTATATTCAAAAGTGAAAATGGCTACAACTGAAATCAAGAACAACAACAAACATTTCCTACTAACTTGTAGCTATCCTCATTTGGGAATACAAAACCTCTATTTATCTCAGAGGCTCTTAGGGTTCCCCCTGGCTAATTGTCCACTCTATAACTTAACCTACCGACTATCTAGACCAGCCGCATTCCAGAGCTGGAGTGGAAACTACCACTTCACTTGTAATCATTCAAGCGTGTCTCACATAATTTTTCTGGCGCTGAGTTCAAGCATGCCTCAAAATATTTATTATGGTGCTGAGTTAAGGCGGCTTTAAAATATCTGCTATAACTGCCAACATTGAGCTCCCGTACAGATTCTGAGACGTTGATGGGTCTTGATCTACGTGATTGCGAACGATGCTCCTGCATCACACACATTTAGTGACATAGAGAGATAAAATAGCCGAAGGGAGATGGAATACATTGTCACAAGGATCCTTCTCTAGGAAATAAATTTCCCCACCTTTAACAATATCTAAGAACAACGGTGGTTGATAATCTTCTTCATGGAGTAAATCCAATTTCTCAAAGGAATATTCATCAAAATCCTCAAGGTTTCCTTGGGTGTCTGAAATAAGTTTGTAATCATATCATCTCCTTGTTTCCAAATGTCAAAATTATTAGTAACCTCATATGATATTTGTAAAGGAAACTTTTGTAAATGACCCTCAATGTCATAAATGGGATCCCCATCATATCCAATCACATCCCATTTATTCTTTTTGACATGTATGAATTCATCAAAATTATCAACAAAGTCATCATATTTATCATAACATGAAGGGCCTAAAACATCCAAGGGCTCATCTAACCCTTCTTCACTTTCCAAATCATAAAATAAAGCATCATCAGACTCTTGTAAAGGAAAATAACTTACTGTGTTTACTTCTTCTTTTGCAGGAGCTTCGAGGACTCAAATAACTTCATCAAATGGAAGAGCATGTATCGATGTTTCATACTCATGACTTGTATATTCATTTTAAACTTCATAATAAGGAGGATTTTTTTTGTCCAAGGATTCCCTTTCGTCTTCCCCCTCTAAATCATAGAATAAGGTATCATCAAAAACTTGAAAAGGAAAGTGACTAACCTCATCCTCTTCTTCTTGTGAAGGAGGAATAGGCTCTTCGATGGATTCATCAGAGGGAGGAACACACATTAATACTTCATCATCATGTTTGATATCTTCATGATCTCTCTCTTCAACCATGTATTCATTATCCTCGACAGAATAATGAGTAATTTCTTTCTCTTCCTCATGGGACTGGAAACCCTCATTAGGATCCCCTTCCTCAACCTCCTATTGGTTGATTACTTATTCCCTTACTTAGAAGACCTCAAGGGAAACTAATCTCTCTAGACTAAGAGTATCTGGGGTACCTTTGGGGTCATCAACTTTGGTTTCTATAGAAAAGATGTGTTTTCTCTTGAACAAAGAGATATTCACCTCAATTTGTATGGACATGTAATATGCATCATTGATTGTTTTTGGACCCTTTTTATTGAGGAGGAACCATAAATGCACTAAGAGTGCATTGGTATATAGGTAAACGAGGTACTTGTCTTCAGGACGATGGATTCTAGGAATATAATACAACAAGTTCTCAAACCTATCCTGGAATTCCCTGACAGTCTCATTCTTAGTTTGTTTTATATACTCGAGTTTTTTTAGTAGAATTTGGATATCTTCCAATTTAATACCCCATCTCTTGAGAAATGTTTCTTCTAACTGGTCCATAGATGTGATGCTAGCATCTAGGAGATCATCATACCATTCCCTAGCATTTCCATGAAGAGTGGTAGAGAAAAATTTCATTACCAAATCCTCAACATCATCACTGATAGGGTGGAGTTGAAAGAAAGCCCAAAATTTATCCATGTGATTTTTGACTCTAACCCCATCATTACTAGTGAATCTAGGGAGCCATTTTTCATACCTCGGGGGAATATGTCGAGGGTAAAGCAGAATTTTACTCATATCAAGGGTTTAAAATTTCCTAGGTCCCATTGAAAAGCCATGGTTGGATTTTTTATCAGTGGAGTCTCTAGATAATCCTTCTAGGGATCATCAAAGGGAAAAGAGGGAATCACCCTCAGTGGAGTCGCTAGGTAAGCTTTGTGAAGTAAAAGGATTTGGATAAATGCTTACCTAAAAAATCTCATCTTAAGGAATATTTACTCAGTGTTCCCCGACAACGGCACCAAAACTTTATCGCGCAATTTGTACTTTCCCAAAATTCCAAGGAAATTTGGTACAAAATTGATGTAACTGGGAATAACCTATCACTCTCACCTTAATAGGAGATCCCTTTCTATTTCAGAGTATGTCAAGACTACCTTAGGGGATATAACCCAAGTGACATGGGGGTTTGAGAAGGCTAAGGAAACTAGTCACAAGGAAATATTTCCCCTCTCAAAGATCAATCAAATCAAAGGTTTATTTTATGTCTTAAGGATGAAGAAAATGGATAATATTGTGTACCTACCCAGAACAAGACAATAAGGAAAACGAGGCACTTTCAAAGTACCATATTATTGTTAGTACTTCATAAGACAATAAACGTTCATAAAATAAGCTAGCTGATTATGGATTTTCAGCAATGCAATAATTTATAACAACAATTAATATCTTATAACATACACAAGATTCGAGCCTTGAAATTGCTTGAAAAAAGACAATAAAAAGTGACTTTGGCTAGGCAAATTGATAGTAAATTGTCACAAGCAAAGTTGACAATGTTTAGCTAGCTTTTAATGTCACTTTTGTAGAGATTTTTCTACAATGAGATGATTGTAGCTATATTTTGCAATGGAAACAAGTTTAAATGGACAAAAGTGCAAGAAAACTACACACAAAACTAGCACTTACCTAGTAGATTCACTATCAATTATCACAATTGAATGTTTATTGGTTCTAGTGTGATTTATGCGGATGATGTGTCAAATTAATGTAAGTTTTTATGTCTGTAGCAATTTTTTTATACACCAGCAAGTTAGATTAGGAGTTAGTCTAATTTAGGGTTATAAAATCTTAGTAAAGAGTTCAATGATAAGAGTATAAGTGTTTGTTTGATCAATCACCACTTGTAGAAAGTAGTCTAGTGCCTTTCTAGGGTAAATGGAGTCACTAATGGTAGCAACAAATATTAATGGAAAGATAGAAATGATAATGATATGTTGAAGGGTGGATAGGATAAGAGAGGTGTTGGTATCCCAAGGCCTCAAAAATCCACTTCCAAGAGAAAATTTGCTAGAAAGTAACAAGGGTTAGGCCCTAGCGATTTTCTCTTTCCTTGAACAAAATGTAAAAAAATATGCAATTGGGAAATGGAAGTAGGGTTACTAGAGTGATACAATGGTAGGGCTCTAGTATCTACTTCAAATTAGGTGGATTTCAATAAATTGTAACACATGGAAGATTATAGGGAAAAATATAGTAACATATGTCTTTCCCCTAGGGCTTTGTTGATGGGTCTTAAATCCCTTGATTCAACAGTAGGAACCAAACCCACCACCGAGGCCCAATTAGACTTTGCAGTATTTAAAGATGGAATGGTTCTCCAAATCTTGTGATCTAGCCAAATTATGGATGGGCTTTGTGTTTTCTTGTGAAGGCTCTTCCTTCAGTCATGACTATTCTTTTCTATATTTTCTCTTGGGTGGGACTGGTATGACATATGCAAGCCAGTATAAACCAACTTGACAGAAAACAGGATTAAGTTTTAACTACTGGGGAAGAGGTTGAGGTTGGGATAACCCGCTGCTCAAACATGCAGACAATGACTCTATACCAAAGGCCTAGTACTAATATATCAACCATGTGAGCATCCAATTACTGTCTGAGAAACTAATTATCAGAAAGAAATCACATATGTAATAAGATAATGGCAAGCAAAATAATTCATCTACCATAATGATTCATCACATAATAACACAACGATTCATCTTCATCATTAAAGACAAGAACATTAAAACATTGCACCAGATAACTTGACAACATAATTAATTGCTCTTACTCATTACTGCATCATTCATGAAATAGGATAGGAAGTAATTCTTCTCCAAGTCCAATTACATGCATTTGATGAAAATAGTTTGTTTTTGGTCCAGAAGGACTTTCTCAATTCATCGCAGTTTCAAAATAATTCTTAACAAACAGAAAGAAAGAGTTCTTACAACAACCATGAACCCCTTTCTAATTGGTCGATGTCTTTATTTATAATATAAAGTTTAACTGAAATTAACAGCTAAGTGCAGTTTAAGAAAAACAAAAATCACCACGTGGCATCATCTTCTAACAGTTTCTTTAACAATCAACCCAAGATATCTCTTGAAAAGGGTGAGTTCTCTCATATTCAGACCAAATGATAAACAGTTCTTCACAATTTTGGGCCCATGGAAATCTGTGTTGTTCCATCAGAGCCGCATATATTCCCCTGATGTCCACTGCATGCGCCTGGTACTTTACTAGACTGGATTCCAACTGATGTAGCATGGTTCCGGCTATAATTGGATGTTCTGCAAATCGTTTCACTTTCCATGGTCTTTGGTCGGTCATCTTTGCGAGTTCTTTGGTCCATAGCAAATCTTGTTTGGCATGCGAATTCACTATGTCCCTCAGGTTGATGAAGTTGTTGGGGGTACCAAACTCGGGGAGTCCAATATCCTTTATTGCTCTGTTGATTTTTCTTTGATATTTCTTTCAATTTCTTTGGTGAGGTTGCGGAGAAAAATTGATTCGGTAGTCAGGAGGATATTTCCTGTAATCAGGGTTGAGGTAGTTTAGCGATCAGGTAACACATAGAAAGATACAAACAAAAACAAAATAGACCAATGCGTACCTGTGGAGATCATTAGTCTCGATCATTTAACACTTACGTGATCCCAATTGCCCCTTTGAATGACCTCTGATGTCCTTGTCCATGCCGCTGCTCTTCTTCAGTCTAAATGAGTTACGTCAACATGCCACAACGTGGAAAATTAGGTACGAAAGATATGAGTGTCGGAACCGTCACAGTAGTCGCTTGACCCTTGGGGATGTGGAAAGGATTCCAGAGTCAAATGCCTGCGCGTATGCTCACAAAAGGTCGAATACTGTAATAATGAAGTCGTTAAATGCCTCAGGTTGAGGCGAGTAGTTCCTCCAAAATCCGTATCACCAAGTGTGTCAACTATCATTCGTTAATAATGGAAGTTGGGTAGATTAAAGAGATTAGAATGATTTTACTGTATATTCCTTGCAACTCCGATCGACGGCGTTTCATACGTTCTAGATTTCATCCGTCGAGAAGATATGACACGTTAAATCTTCAATACATCATGTCATGAGGCGTGAGTATCCTTTGGCACATTTTATTTTACTTCCTCGTTCCTCTATAAATTCTAGGGGCTCTATGGGGAATTCTATGCAGCAACCGAGTTTATACATCGTTAACGTTGGTCTAGCGAGTCTAATTCTGGAGAAACTCTATGTCGTAGTTCTTTACTCATCCGCATAAGTCTAATCCAATACGTTGTTGCACTATGTGGTACCCCTTAAACAAGGGACAAGGTTTTCGAGGTAGCCGGAGTGCCAGGTCCGAGCCCCAACGTGCCTGGGAATCTTTCTTATTGGCATCTAGTGTCCCTGAAGCTTCAATAGGAGGTACTTTCCTTTTCTCAGAAATAGTGTCAGCGTCTCAAGCAGAGGTGGGAGTGGAGATAAATATTCCTGAAGAATGTATGTTGGGTGTTGTACCTTCTCAAGAGAAGATGCTACGAAGGAGGGGAAGGCCTAGAAAAAATAAGGAAAAAGGAGGAGAAGACCGCCTCCCAACTGAGTTGAGTGCACACTCGGCTGCTGAGGAGTTTATGATGCACACTACTTGGATGGAGCCTGTTAGGACTACTAGTCGAGGAAGCGAGAGACGAAAGGGAAAGGGAAAGGAAAAGACACCAGTTTCTCTCATTGGGAGTCCCATCCAAAAGCTAGAGTGGGCCAAACTTTCCATAGCCAAACTTTACCAAGAAAATAGAGAATTGTGGAAACAGTTGGAGGCAAAGAACTAGGAGGTATTGACACCGCAGGGTCACAAAGGAAGCACAGATTGGATCAAGAGACGTCTTCGGGAAGCACAAGATACGATTGTGCAAGTACACGAGGCACAGAGGATGACGGGGAAGGAGAAAAAGAAAACATTGCAAGGCGTGAGGAGTAGTCCAGGAGAAGGCCTGTGCGTAGGAGATACATAATGGGTGGGCTCTTGCTTTGCATTCTCCGAAGTGACGCTTGATATCTTTCACTTTTTTTGTTGTAAAGTTTTTTTCATATTGTCACTGTAACCGAGTCGGTTAGTCAAGATGTCGGTGGTGTTTATTTGTATGTAACATGAGCTTGGTGAGAGATTTAATTATATGAAAATTTGAAAGTGTTTTGAATGTATCATGTTCCCTCTTCATATGTAAATCTATCGTTTTATTTTATTTTATTTAAGTTTCTTGCAAATTATGAGCTTTTATAATTATCATTGTTATGAGTTCGTTGATACGTTCCTCTTAAAACTTCCGATGTCGATTGATTCTGACGTGGAATTACTGACTCGGGTTTATTAAAACATTTTAAAACATAAAATCTAGAACTCGGCTGGTGGGTAAGGATTTCACATGAGGACTTCTCCCATGTTTAATGTGTTAAAAGTGCTAGATACTACGACTGTCGATTCTGGGATATCATAGGGGATCAACGTTCAAACGAAAAATTAATGCGTAGTTTTCTTCATGAATTACCATCTTCGTAATTTTTCGACACCGAGAACATTTCGGGGGTCGTCGATCAACGATATTATTCCTTTACTCGTGCGACGCTTACTCTTTCATTTTTCTGCCGAATCTGAATAGATCGGTCTTCGGTGATATCTTTAGTGGATTTTATTCATGGGGATGAGAAAAACCTCCTTCTACCAATGCCGATGAAGATCGGTGCTTGGCTATTTTGAACTTCTCAAGCAATTTTTGTAATTTTTAATCTTTCCCTATGCCGAATTTCCTGAGCGTGTTAGGAGAAAACTTTAGACTGTGGGTTTCTTAAGTAGTTGTTAAGTCACTTTTAAATTTAATATGATTCTTTATATGTTCAAGAAGACTTTAAACAATTCAAACATGAAAACATAATAGATAAGCACATACAGCAGTTTCATACTGAAGTGGAAACAATCAGCATAAAAGATCAAGTGATACCCAAAAAGTAGAAATGGGCATAGACATTTTAGGGTGTGTTGAGTGCTCAACAGGTTTCAAGATAGAAATTTCATAATATTATATATGAAACAAGTAAAAATAACCATGAGAATTCATTCATAATAAATAAATGAAGATTTTCCACTTACTTCACCAAGAATAATCTAGCAAATCACCCTAGTTGAAGATCCTCCACAAGAAAATAACCAAAATGCACCAAAAATTTCCTCCTTCAAGAAGTGTGCACCACCAGTTTCCGCCAAATACTCTTAAGGGAGGTCGAATTTCAGACCGCTACTTGAGTGATCAATCAATGATGAAAAAATACAAGATTTTTATCTTTTATTTATACAATGACAATGACCTTCAATTGTCTTTTAGGTCACAAAAAACCAACATGGCCAGTTTACATCAAAATCCATTTTTTACATAAAATTAACAATTAAAACCCTAATTTGACTTTAGGTATGGTGTGATTCCCTTCTTAGGGTGACGTTAGGCCCCATCATCGAACACTAGGCCTCAAAAGTGAAACATCATGCCTCAAAAGGCCTCAAAAGCTACCACGTGTGCCAACAAGCACCAAACCGTTCTCATGCCAAACCCTAAGTGATGATGTCAAGGGTCAATATGATGACATCAGGGGAATTCAAGGGCAAACGTCATGGTAGAAGGGAAATACCCCCTGGGTCTAGGTCTGCTAGAGTGTCTCAGGGGAAACATTCTTCTTTTTCCCTAGTGTCATCCTCTGGTGTCTCTATGACTCTAGTTGGGGCACAACATCCATCTGGTGAGTTTTTATCCCCATGGAGGTCTGAGCTAATCATATCCCCATATGCACCTATCCACCAGAAATGGTCCTGCAACAAAAACAAGTACGCCCTCGATGGGCTCATAAGTCACAGGGATCATGGAAATGTCAAACACATCAAATACTCAAATTACCCAAACATGTGCATCAAACCACTCTTCACCCAAACAAATTCTCAAAGACGCTATGCAGTTTAACAAGCCAGGTTTGGAGAGGGTCTCAAGATGTCCTATTGGGATAATCCTCCTCAAGTTTTGGGTGTTTCCTAGGTGAATACCAATCTAGGTCATCTAAGTGTATGAAATGATGTAGGGAATGTTTGGGCAAGGGGTGTGGTGATAACAGGGAAATGTAGGTCTTACCTGTGGGTGCCTTTGTAGAGGGAGAGTTGCACCTCATCATGGATGCCATTGTTCCCTAGCCCATTAAATTCCTTTTATTCTTTGTCTTATTTCTTTTTCTTTTCAAGAGAATAAATGGGGGAAATTGTCTTGGCCTGGTGACTAGTGGTGACATTGTTACACACAAGCACTTCACAGAAATGAGAAGGATGGCTCGTGATGAGACCCCCATTCTCTTTTCTATTCCACCACGAGCTACTTCCCTATTTTGGTGATGAGATATATGGTAGTGTCATACAGCTACATGCCCATGGACCTAATAGGACGACTCATGATGATACCTCTTATCCATCAACTAGATCTTGAGTTTTATATTATTTTACGGGTCCCCTTTTCTTACTGAGAATCCATTTATTTCTTTCTCGGGAATCCCTGGGAAAAACATCTCAAGGTTTCATTTTGGATTTTAACTTTTGCCGGGTACTTTTACCCTCTAGGCCTTTAGCACCTTCTTCCCCCAAGACAACCTACAACCCTTACTATATTTGCAAACCCAATGCCCGAACCAAGGTGGGGGAATATGAGAAGGAAAATGATGAAAATTGGTAAGTATGGAAGGAATGGATGTTGACCTTTCATAGACCCACCTAGTGGAAACTCATCCCTAATGGAAATGGCTTACTAGGGGACTTTGTCACCCCCCCCAAGTATGAATAAGTTAAAGAAAATAATTTCCAAGCAAACGTTATGAAACAAAGGAGAGTTTAGTGCACATATTAAAATAATTTGAATATCAAAGTGACACATACCATGATACCCAAACTCATTACCTCATCGAGAAAGACCCACTGCTACTTCAGGGTCAGGCCGATGGGAAAAATGTTGTTTCTTCTGATAGATAGGATGTACTAAAGAAAAGATGGGCCCTCATGGGCTAAACTCAATTCATATGGCTCTCGACACTCCATGTCTAGGACCTGTGGGCCTTGAGACATAATCTCCTTAGTTATCCTTAGGATAGGGGATAATATTAAAATATCATTTGAATCTTAGAACATAGAGGAAAATTTAATTTTAGAATAGCAAAAGAACCTTGGACTCGCATGTGATCTTTATTTTTTTGACCCAATCGAAAATTCAATTCCTTAAGAGTATGTTACTGATCGTATGAGGGTCTGATTTACCTCTAAGTAATGTGCCTACCAATAATCAGTGCCCCATTCATTACCTCTTGGGGCAACCACTGCGTATATGTTTCGTTCAAAAAATGGAGTGCCAACACGTGAGTTGAATAAATGACCAAAGTATAAATCATTGATGCTAGTTATTCAAAATTTAATGGAACATTTCAACGAACTTGGTTGTATGAGATCTGAGATGTGATCACAATCTCCTGAAATATTGCTTTGGTCCTCCTCGAAATGGGATAATTCCATATTTATAAGTTGGCCAATGGGGAGTGATACACGATCCCATATATCAACCCAGTCTATCGATTTTACAATCATACAATTCAATACTACTACATGGACCACAAAAGAAAGAGAGTTTTCTCGTCCATATTTCAACTATTACATTGTTTGTTGTTTTAACTGAAAGGAATCCATGGGTGCACTGGATTGTTTTGTATTCAATCCAATGTGATCGATCTACATTGACCACCTCACAAAATTATCTATGTACATGTCATTTCTCATGTGATTGGTCTTCACGGGATCATGCTCCCCCTCCCATTCCTGAAAAATACCATTCAACAATGGATTTCACATCTCGAATGAGAGAAGTAGTTGTGAAATTCATTTCTTTTCTGTGTAACACTCTTTTTATGTATGCACTTGCTCCATCATGCTCTCCTTTATCGTGCCCAAAATCAAAATAGTTCCAAATGTGTGGTACCTTGAGGTTTTTGTGCAACATACATAACCATTGAAATACACAAGTATTTTTGAACTGGCATGCACAACCATATGACCAAATCCAATGTTGATCCATCTGCATGTTCTTCTCCTTAAGGTGATTGTAAAACCACCGTAATTAATGTTGCATGTAGGCTAATTCATGGCACCGATCATTGCTTATGTAGAAGTGATATTCCTTCAATATAACTGGATTTTCTTTGTTACTATTTGGCCCATGCATGTATGTGATATGGACCATTATGTTGACCTGCTCTGAGTGATAATATTTTATTTGAATCTCATTTTGTGGGTGAAGGGTGTAGTTCTCAGAAAAATCAACCATTGATAACACAGTACCAATGGGAAATGTATATCTACATGTCCTAAAATGCTCATCTTGTCATAGACCACATGCACATGTTGAACATATTTTCATGTATTTTAGATGAAGTCCTTCATGAAGTCACATAATTGTACCTCAGATGTCACCAACTGTATCGATTTTCTTTC